>JBBPCX010069825.1:0-11070 GCA_037974365.1 Hydrocynus forskahlii | reverse complement strand
CCAGCCGAGAGGCCTGTAGCTTTAGCCCCAGCCGAGAGGCCTGTAGCTTTAGCCCCAGCCGAGAGGCCTGTAGCTTTTGCCCTTGCCGAGAGGCCTGTAGTCCTAGCCGAGAGGCCTGTAGCCCTAGCCTAGAGTTCTGTAGCCCTAGCCGAAGCTGAGAGGTCTGTAGCCCTAGCCATGGCCGCCCGTGAAGGGCCTGTAGCCTCCTGCGAGGGGCCTGGAGAGGCCAGTGAGGGGCCCATAAAGGCTAGTGAGGGACCTGTAGAGGCTAGTGAAGGGCCAGAAACTCCATCAGGGGAAGTGGGCCTTTTCCTTAATTTTGTGGGGGGGGTACTGGCATCATCGAGGGCTCCGGTGGAGCCAAAGGTGGAGGGCTCCCCTCCGAGAACAGTGAGGGGCTCCCCAAGGGCTCCACTCCCAAGGACAGAGAGGGACCTCAAGTAAAGGGTCCCAGCTCCGAGGACAGAGAGGGGCTTCTAGTAAGGGGCTCCGCCCCAAAGGATAAGAGTGGGTTCCCAGCAGAGGGGCTCCTCGGAGGGGGCTCTGTCCGGGAGGACAGTGAGAGGCTCACCATAAGGGCCTCTGCCTGTGAGGACAAGGATGGGCTCCCAGCTGAGGGGCTCCCCGGAGGGGGCCTAGTGCTGGAGGACACAGCGGGGCTCTCTGTGTGGCTCGTGGACAGTGAGATGTTCCCTGCTAAAGAGCTCCCTGGAGAGGCCTTGGCCCCTGAGGACAGTAAGGGTCTCCCGGTAGGAGGCTCCAGTACTGAGGACGGCAAGGGGTTCCCAGTAAGGGGCTCTACCCCTGAAGACAGATAAGGGCTCCTGCTAGGGGGCTCAAACAGTATGGACTCGGACACTCAAGGGGGAGAGTCCCATGGGACCCACCAGGGCCACCCTGGCAGTGCAGAGCGCCAGCCAGGCTGTAGTCATGTGAGAGACGGCCAGGTGGGGCTCATGGGGTGCTTCCCTTTGCCTCCCCTCCTCTGCCCTTTGGATGGTGTGGGAGTTTGTTTGGGCCCTGGGGTGGGCGTTGTAGAGGGGACAGTACTGTCAGGTCTGGGGTTTGTGATGATGGGGGCCACTAGAGGCCACCCTTGTTTAAATTTATATTTGGTGGTGGTTATTATTCACAGCTGGGGGTCATTAGGAATTAAGTGTTTGTTTTGTTATTGGTGGTTGGGTTATGCGTTTTAGTATTTAAGGCTTTTGTGTTATGGTTGCAGGTGTCGGTAAACCAACACGGTAGTCTCCAGTGTAAGCTTCTGTAAGACAGTAGTTCAGGCTCTCATGCCTGTTTTCCCTTCGTGCATCGGGAAGTGAACAAAACGTGACAATATGTAATGAGGTAGCGAGCTGAGATTACTGTAGTATAATGAAGAATAGCTATGTTATCTACATTAGCACCAAGAGTCAAGAGTAAATAAATTGTGTGACCAAAGCAGCTAATATACCCCATGACATGTTGGACATGTCTGTATCTATAATTTAGGCAAGTGCAGATTTCAAAGTGGACATTAAAATCACCAAAAATATTATTTTATCATTGTGTAAAGCTAAATTTTCTAGGAAACAACTAAATTCTTGTAAGAACTTTGTATACAGCCCTGGTGGCCTGTAGACTGTAATTAGGGAGATAGAGATTTTATTTGTATCTAGAATAGTCATGTTAAGGAAAAGAGCCTCAAAGGATGTGAATGTGAACTCTGTTTTCTGATCAATACTTAGGGCACTTGCATAAATGGTTCCTGTGCCTGCCCCCTACCATTTAGTCTAGGTCTGTGTATGTAGTTGCGGCCTATCGGGGTGGCCTCATTTAGAGCAACAAACTCATCAGGTCCTATCCAGGTCCTATCCAAGATTCTGATCAGTTATTGTTTCATTAACAAAAAAGTTTTACACACATGCTTCTCTGTCCCCTGCCTTCTTAAATAAAATTCAACACAAGATCAGATAAGCACCTGAGTATGTTTATTTGTTATGAAATATTACTTATTGTTGTAAGGCAGAAATGCCGATTTCATGTAAGTTTATGTTTATGTTTAGGGCATTTAACGGATGCTCTTATCCAGAGTGAAGTACATCAGTGCTTAAGTAGTCAACATTTCCTCTTCATATGTGTAGAGCTAGTCTCAAATCAACATCTGCTTTTAACCAAGTTACTACCAGCCAAATTACACACCTTAACAAAAGAAACGAAAAGAAAAAGTCAGAGGTAAAAACAGTAAAGAGGGTAAGTGCCCGAGGGTTTTTTAAAAATATATATATAGGAAAAGATGTATAAGAGATAAGGGTGAGGACTGGTTAGTCACCAAGATGCTCCTTGAAGAGGCGGGTCTTCAGACGACGCTTGAAGACAGCAAAGGATTTCGCAGATCTGATTGCAAGAAGGAATTCGTTACACCACTGTGGGGCCAAGACTGAAATGAGTCTTGATGCATGTCTTCCTCTTCTTTTGAGCAGTGGAGGTTCAAGAAAGTAGTGCTTGAGGCTCTGAGAGGACAAGAAGAGACACGCTGCTTGATCAGTGCTGATAAGTAAGGTGGTGCAAGTCCATTCTTGGCCTTGAAGGCAAGTAATAAAGTCTTGAACTAAATGGGGGCGGCCACAGGGAGCCAGTGAAGGTTCTGTAGTAGAGGCATGGTGTGAGAGAATTTGGGAACACTGAAGACCTCACAGCTGCATTCTGAATCAGCTGAAGTGGCCTCATTAACTTCAGTGGAAGTCAAGCCAGTAGAGAGTTGCTGTGGTCCAGTTTAGAGATGACCAGAGAAGTGTTTTAGGATCAAGTTTTCTGATCCATTTAAGAAATGATCACAAGGTTCAAGATTATTTAGCTGCCACATGCTTTGTTGTTGAAAAAGCAGATGTGCAGGAAATATGACCCCCCAAGCACCTCTTGTCACAAGCCTTATCTCACCCTTGAGAGAGAGAATGTACCAGCCTCAATAAAAGATCCAGATAATTTAAACAACAAAGTGAACTTTGCCCTTGCCAAAAGGGGAAGGTTCAAAAGGCAAGCTGATTGCCTGTTTGACAGCCATAAACAAACAAAGGCCCACATTCTCAGTCTCTGGCAAGACCCCTGACACCACCGACACCTACACACACACACACACACACAAACACACACACACATTTACCCACCCACCCCCACATTGTAGGTCTCAGTGAAGGAGAACAACGGAGACATTCCTGCAAGTTCCAGATAGCAAGAGACATTCACTTTATTTCTTGTTTTTTTGGGTTTCTTACCCCAGGTGTGTTCTGCAACAACTATCCTATGTGTTTGTACTCTCCATGTAATTGATAAATAATCCAAACAAAGAGACATAGCGTTTTCATTGATTTTAACACACCAATATATATTCCTGACATGTATAAGATTCAGGGTTGGGGAAACGCAACCACATTATATTCAAGCAACCTTTCTTTTGGTTTTATTTAACTGTTTGTGTAACTAAGTAGGGATGTATTCAAATGTATTTGTGAAGGCACAAGTCTATGAATGTTCATCCAAGTGTGTACATATTTGATGTCTATGTAAAGCTCAAAATTACCAGTTTATGACCCCAAATCAGCGAATAACAGTTACTTTCTCATTTTGATACCTTTGGTGCAGAAATTATGAACTCTCGGGCAGCAGAGTAAATTTCCCTTTTCTGAACAAGAAATTGATTGTGAGCAATACTGAAATATAGCAACTGAATCAGAGTGTGTTGAAGCAGTTTTATCCGTAAAGGCCAGAAGCGAGTGTGCCTTTCTTTGTATGAGTTATAACTGCAGCAATTAATCCAGTTGATATTTTGAGCAGCGAAATCCCTGTTAAGCCAACGTGGATTTTAGAGAGTTCATAATTGTACAGGCCAGAAGCTGCCTTTCTTTGTGTTGTTCTTTGTGTTGCAGTAATTAAGCACAACTAAAATCCAAGGCGAAGAGATCCGGAATAGTGTGTAACTGCAATTTATATTATTGGGCGAAGAAATCTCCAAAATTAAAGTGTTTTAAGCATGCAGTGGGCGAAGGGTCCCCACTAGAAACGTGAATTGTAAAAGAGCTCCAAATTCAGAGGCCAGTGAGAATAACCTGCTCAGCTGTCTAGGTGGATATTGTTGTATGTTCGTGCATGTCACATACCCGGACATGCTGGTAAGGAAGGAGAACAGGGAAGAGCAGGCACAGGTTGCCATCAGGGGAAACGTTTATACAGACAACAGAAAGAGGCTCGATGACCTGAACACAACAGGACGCTGGGAGAAGGAAACTTAAAGGGCGAGTATGCTCCCATGACTAGAAGTAAGGACAAACCAACATAAATAGTGGAGGGGAGCAAACCAGGAACCAATGAACAGTCGTGCATAGATAAACAGAAACTCAGAACAAGTGAGGAATGAATAAGCAGTCATTAACTTAAATAACTCTGAAGAGGTGGGGAGAGTTCTCAGGGAGAGAGGCTGTGACCTCCCATGGTCGCAGGCAGAGGTGACGACAGGGTCCCAGCCACGGTCCTGCAGTGACCCCTGGCAGTCGCAGACCGGAACCGTGACAGTACCCCCCCCAAAGGTGCCATTCAGGGGCGCCGAGACTGGCCTCCCAGCCCACCACACTGTGGGAAGGGAAGTTGCGGGGAAGCTGACGTTGGGGATGGTAGAGAAGAGGTGGGGATGGTAGAGACCTCTGGTCTACAACCGAGGCCGGGGGAAGAGTCACTGTTGTGGGGCCCGAGGCTGGCACGGAGACGGGCTCTGGAGTCTGGGCAGAGGCCGGAGCGGGAGCCGTCGCTGGAGTCTGGGCAGAGGCCGGAGCGGGAGCCGGCGCTGGAGTCTGGGCAGAGGCCAGAACGGGGTCCAGCGCTGGAACCGGGGCGGCCGGAACAGGGTACAGCGCTGGAGACCGGGCTGACCGTGCGGGGTCTGGTGCTGACTCTGGAGCTGAGCAGAGGCCAGCGCGTGAGCCGGCATGGGGTCTGGAGCTGAGGCTGGCGCGGGAACCGGCTCAGGTTCTGGAGGCTGGATGACCGGCACGGGAACCGACTCTGACTCTGGAAACTGGGCGGCCAGCGTGGGAACTAGCTCTGGCTCTGGTGGCTAGACCGCTGGTGCGGAGATGGACTCCAGGACCTGGGCGGCTGGTGGAGAGACGGGATCTAGGCCCTGGGTGGCCGGAGTGATGATGGGCACTAGGGGCGTTGAGGCCGGGACGGAGACCGGCTCTTGGGGAGTTGAGGCTGGGGGAAGGAAATTTAAAGGGCGAGTATGCTCCCATGAACAGAACTAAGGACAAACCAACATAAATAGCAGGGGGGAGCAAACCGGGAACCAATGAACAGTCGTGCATAGATAAACAAAAACTCAGAACAGGTGAGGATCGAATAAGCAGTCATTAACTTAAATAACTCTGAACAGGTGGGGAGAGTTCTCAGGGAGAGAGGCTGTGACCTCCCATGGTAGCAGGCAGAGGTGATGGCAGGGTCCCAGCCATGGTCCTGCAGCGACCCCTGGCGGTCGCAGACCAGAACCGTGACAGTGCATGACAAAGGAAGTAAGCTTTTCTGAACATGTTTGTGCATGCTGATTGCCAGCAAGATTATATGCTTTTGGGCCTGCTAAAATAGCAAGAAGCTTTGGTTTGGTAGATAGCAGAAGGCTATTGGCGCCATTTTGTTAGTTTACTCTGACTTCGGGGGAAGTGACGTCAGACAGACAGGAAGTGACTTCAGACAGGAAGTAACATCAGACCAGTAGTAACGTTAGACAGGAAGTGAAGTCAGAGGAAGTAACATCACTAGGTGTGCAGGGCCAGCAAGCCAAGAAGGCCTTCACCGCCCCCTCTGGGCTGCCAGGCAACTTTCACCCTTTTACATTCCCTAGCTAGGCAGTCTATCTAGGCAGTGCTGCACTGTTGACCTTATACTGGCTCCCTAGTGGTCAGACAAGAGATCAAGAGAACATTAAGTGGAGTGGAGTCTCCTATTTGCATCTTTAAGCCACTGAATTTGTTTCAGTTTAACCTTAAGTAAATAAACTTAATGAAGTTAAAGTAATCTTATCCGTTTGTATTTAGAAGCAAAGAAGCATTGTACTTTGAATTGTACATTATACATCCATCAACCATTTTAATCAATAAGTGAAATTAAAATAACTGAATTGACTAACATGGCCAAATCCCAAGTCAACTTAATTAAATTTGATTAATCCACAAATTGACTGGTTATTAATTGAGTTAATCAACTGAGTATTTGATTAATTAATTAATTAATTGATTAGTTCAGTGATTAATTAATTAATTAAATTTAATCGCTTTAAGTCTAACTGTACTTCAAACATATCTTTTGTTTTTTTTTAATTAAACATCACACTATTATTTCACACATACAGCTGATCAGACTTTGGACACGGTCATTGTGTTCACTGAGCTGGGAGTCACCCATCACTCATCACCCTTTGCTGACCCTCTCTGACTCTGCTTGCACAAGTCTCCCCTCCTACAATTCAGTCAAACTTGAAGGGCGGTCTCTCAAACAGTTGGGTGACACCTGCAGACACTGTGCTATGGTGACCAAGTGGGGGTGGCACAGTTCTGAGTGCAATCCTGAGGTTGGACCGATTGGTTTCACAGACCACCCTTCGTACCTGACATTGTTGGAGTTGGGGTGACAGGTGGAAGTTGGGCTGAGAAGGCACTACTGGAGTTGAGTGTGGAGGATTTACCTGACTTGGAGGGGACCCATTGAAAGTGACCCACACAGTCAGCAACCCTAAACGCTTTGAGGTCCAGAGTAACTCACCCATAAGTGAGGCATAGGTCTTAACCTTTCCGTTAGGGAGCTAGCCTGACAACAGCAAGCCGAGTGAAGGAAGGAAACAACCCAGTGTCCAAACACCTGTTTGTTGCATCTGTTGTTTTCTCTTCCTTCCTCTGTGCCCTTAATTACTTCTCCTTTCTGAACCCTTTACACCCTAACACAAACACCCATCAACAGATAAATCAAGCCATGTTGTGTGTTCTACCTCCCTTTCCTCTCACCTCCTATTCTCAGGTGATAGCGACAGCTGTCCTAACAATCCCCGCAACACACCAGCGAACCTGTGAATGGTTGGAAGCCCCAACCCCTCTTCTAACGAGTGTTGTTTTAATTTCATTTCTACCCCTACAGTCACTACCTGTGATCCCTCCTGTACTGCCAGATCCACATTATTATTATTGCTGTTTCTTCCCCCCCCCCCCTCTCTCTTTTGTTGTGTGTTTTGTTTGATCCTAATTAAACAAAACCCAGGGTGTGGTCTCAGCTTACCAGTCTCCACTGCCACTCCTGAGTGAAAATCTACAGCGCACCCTCCCACGACCACTGCTCAAAGGCACCTACCATTCAAATGGACCAGATGGAACAAGACATTGCAGAGCTCATGGCGAATCCAACCCGGTACAAGCACGGGAGCAAAGGGCTCACAAAGCTACAAGGATCTGTGATCCAGCTGCTGCCAACAAGACCTCCTTCACGCCCAGATGCGAGGGGAACAGCTAGAAAAGCGGCTGCCATACCAGGAGCTCCTTTCGTCGGATGAGGAGGATGAAGATTCCCGCGACGAGAAAGAACAGCTCCGGCAGGACTTGGAAAAACTCAAGAGTGCAGCAACCGTCCGAGAGCAGCAAGACAAAGCTGTCCGAGAGGACCTCGAGGCAAGGCTGCAACGAGCGGAAGGTTTGCTAACTAAAGCCCAAAAAGAGGACAAAGACAAAGACTGCCGCATTAAGGTTCTGGAGAACCACTTGAGGGAAGCCCAAGAAGAGGTCAAAGACAAAGACTGCCGCATTAAGGTTCGGGAGAACCACTTGAGGGAAGCCTAGAAGCAAGCCCTACACACAGCTAACAAGCTCACACTCTACAAACAGCAACTTCATGCTGCTGAATGCCAACACTGGGCAGATGTGGAGGAGCTGAACTCATTAAAACAGGAACTCAGAAGGTCAGATGAGAGAAAGCAAGAATTCAGAGCACTCTCCAGTCATGGGATACTGACACCTCCCACCACAGTACCAACACACCAGAGACCACTCTGTGATTCCACCTCCAATTGAAAGGAAACCACAAAGCTTTCTACCTAGACCCATGGAACAGGAAATAAGACAGAGCTACATAAAACCAGAACCCATTGAAGAAGTTCACCTGTTAAGACAAATCCCACACCAGCAATGTGTCACCATGAAAGAACTCGACAGAGCAGCTATAAACATTATCCCTTTCATCTCAAATCATGCCGGAGGCCATGATGTTCACGCCTACCTCAAGGATGTTGACTTTGACCTCCAAATACTGAACAGTGTAACGCCGCAGGATTGGGTCTACTTGATCTGGGTAACCTTGGACTCTGAAGTCCATAGCTTCCTGGATCGAAAGACAGACAGAGTGAAAGGTGACATGAGGCTGCTGCATGAAGCCTTGACACGGGAATTCACCGACCATGAATCAGAACAAGGCCTAATCACAGCTCTGGATGTCAAACAGGAAAAACAAGAGACCCCTCAGGCTTACTACAGCTGCTTATGAAGGGCCTATTTCAGATCACGTAATGAAACAGACATGGAAGAAGACATCGATTTCAAAGCCATCTTCCTCAGAAATCTTCACCCAACACTAAGCCACTACTTAGGTCTCATGGACTTTTCTATCAAAAGGGAGCTTTACATTTCACAGAAGTCATAAAGTGGCTTCTCCCATGAGGGCCCCAAAGGGAGGGGCCTGCCCTTTGCTGATTGGCCAAAAGTGACAAGGATGGGGGCTCAGGAGCCTCCCTTTCCAGGCTCTGTGAGGGCCATAAAAGGACACTCAGTGAGCAGAAAGGTGAGCAGAGTGTAGCAGAAAGGCAGAGTAGTACCTTGAGCAGAGAAGAACATCCGGTCAGAAGAGCAGAAGAAAAGACCAGAACCAGCCTTCCAGACCAGCCCTCTGTTCCACTGCTTCATCTACCCAGAACTCTTCCAAAGCTTCAAGAACTCCGAAACTTCAAGAAGTTCAAGCTGCATCCAATCCTGTTGAAACTCTGCTTCATCACCTCTGAGCCCTCACCGAACTCAAGCCACTCTGCCTCCATGAAGGTCAACTCCTCCGAGCCCCAGATCATGGCTGAAACTGACCTCAACCTTCCTGAGACCCCAAATTAGCGAATAAGTATAACAGTTACTTTCTCATTTTGATACCTTTGGTGCAGAAAGGACAATAGTACTTGTACTTCTGATTAACTGGGTCGAGTTGTTTCACGAAGCCACTGTTCAGGGATTTTCAGAAACCTGCAGTAAGCTTAGTAATACCATTATCCCATCACTACTCACATTTATTTTATTCTGTGTTTGTGTGTTTTGTGTTTGTCTAGATGGTAAATAAATGTTGTCTTATCGTGGCCACTTATTCAGTTTCTTGTTCAAATAAGGTGGTCACTTCTCAGCTTCGACTCATTCGTTACCTGAGCTCATTAGAATAATAATAATAATTAGCTAATACCCCTTTTCCAGTAAGCTCTTTCCTAAAAGCGTAGCTCTCCTTAACAGCGCAATTAAGAAGAGTTTAAAGTGTTCATTTCTGTACTCCTGCTGAAATATTTCGCTGGCTGAATAGTTTGTGCGGGATTACTTAATGAACCCTGTTTGATAGGATACCCCTAATTAATAAATGAATAATTGATTAATAATTGACTATTTATTAATCAATTGATAAATATAAGTGTGAATCAGCCTAAACTGATTCTGGTGGAGAATATCAAAATTAAACTTAAATTCTAAATTACAAAATTCCCTACAGTGTGTAGCTTCAGTGGTGAGAAAATCTCGGGTTCTCCTGATGTATCTGCAAAGAAGGTATCTGCATGTTCTGGAGAGGTGGTCAATGTGCAACAAGAATGACAGTTCTTCATCTAGCATGACACCAACTGTCTTTGAGGGGACGATAACCAAGTTCTCAAAAGAAACGGTGAGGTCGTGGCTTGGTAATGGACTCCCTTTGATGAAAAGAAGTTTAGTCTTGCTGGGATTCAGGTTGAGGTGGTGGACCACCATCCAAGAGGAGATGTCATCACTGGATGAGAAAGAGAGAATATGTTGTGCCATCTGCAGGGGAAATGTGGTGACCAGAATCACTAATTATGAGGTTCCTTGTATGACTACTTTCATAATTTTATGAATAGCAACATGTTCAAAAGGTTGTTATCCAGCAGTTCTTCTGAGATCAATGACATCAATGGGTCATTTGTTTGTTCTTTGCTCCAGTGACAGCCTCTCTTCTGCAGAGGAGGGGCTTTGCAGTAGATGTTAGAATATGGCTATGAAGATTTGATTGCTTTCATCCACATAAGCATCATTAAGGTCAGGTACTGATGGAAGACTAGCTCTGGATCATAAACACCACTCCAGCTAATCTCAAAGATACTGGATGGTGCTCAATTGCTCAAAAGAACAGGGTTACACCTAGGCTCACATGCAGCTGCTTCAGGACGTTCCATTCTGTTAGCAATGCTTTTCTGTGGAGATTCTACTTGATGTGTACATGCAATTGAATACTTGTGTCTATTAGCTATTAGGGGTCACTAAAATCACTATTAGGAGTGTCTGAATACTTTTGTCCATGTAATTATTTAAATATACAACTCAGAATGAGTTTATTACTAACTGTCACCAACTGTCACATTTTGGCAGTACCACAGGAAGGATGCAGCACAGCCATGGATTTCCATTTTCTCTGATAGCTTTATTTAGCACAAAAGCAAACACAAAGCTGGCTCGGTAGCCAAAACAAGACACACAACCAAGAAATCAAACTGTGGAACTTAAATAAAAAATGGACAAAGGATATGAACCAATCACTCTAACGCACAAGTTTAACACAAGACAGCTGACAAGACCATGTGAAGGTAATGAACAGAATATGTCAACTTAAAAATCCTTTGTACACAACCTAAGCAAAGGTGACCTCTAGCCGCCGCTGAAGGGGAATCTGCTCCTGCAGACCTACCAGGAATATAAACTTCGAGCATATCAGAGATGTACGTAGGACCCAAACCATTGAGTGACTTGTACACAA
>JBBPCX010069824.1:0-11070 GCA_037974365.1 Hydrocynus forskahlii | reverse complement strand
AACATATAGGGCTGATAGCGCCTCTGTTTTCTGACATTTTCACGTGTGGTAAACGCGCAGCATAAGCATGGGATGGGTGGGCGTGGCCAGCAACAGCTTATTTTCATAAAAGTGACAGAGCCCTCAAACGGCTCATTTTGAAAGAGACTGAAACTGTCAGGAATAGAGCTGGTGAGACTCTATATGTGAGAGTGATTTTGTGCAAAGAACTTCATGAACATGTTTTGTAGCCAATAGACCTGTTACAACTTGTTTAAAAAGAAGTATAATATGTCCCCTTTAACTTCGTTCTGTCTACTTTCTGCCATGACAAAGCAAATTTCCCACTTGTGGGACTAATAAAGGTTTATCCTATTATTATTATTATTATTACTACCATTATCATTATGCTTTGTCAAAAAAAAAAAAAATTCTGATTGTTGGGTATGTGGGCTGTTGGGCAGGATTGGTGGCTATGAGGCTAATGTTGCTAACAAGTGATGGAAGTCTATACCCCACCAATTCGCATCAGACAAACAGACCCCCAACATCCTGGGGGGAAACAATGTTAAAGGGCTTCTTTTACTGAACTCACCATGTCTGCGAGGGCTATGTAGAGGAACATCCCCCCGGCCAGGGCAAAGATGACATTGGGGGAGAACGTGCTGCCCACCAGGACCCCCAGCACAAGCCCCACGTAGCAGGACATGGCCGACAGCAGGTTGAAGAAGATGGCCTGCGGGATACTCATCCCTGAGTTCAGCAAAATCACAAAGTCACCTGCAGGGAGCGACAGAGAGCACAGTTCACACACACAGTCTGGAACCATCTTCTCACACGGCTTTTAGACTGGAAGCCTGTTCAGACTTTCTTCAGCCTCTGTCCTGAAAACATCCATCCACACTCCGTTCACACTAGAACCTGCAGTCTGTGGAAATCTGGGACTGGAAGTGCAGAACCAGTGCAGTTCACTCTCTTCTCTATCTGTCTCCGCACACTACATTTTCTCTTCCCTTCTTACTTTCTTCATCTCTCACACTTTTCTCACTTCCTCCTTTCTTTATATCTATTTCTTTTCTCTCTTTCTCTTCCGCTTCCCTTCTCATTGTCTCCCTCACTCTTTCTTTTTCCCTTCATCCCTTTTTTCATCTCTTTATCACAGCCTGTCACTCTTTCTCTCTGGCCCCTCTCTTTCACTCTCTCCTTTTCTTGTTGTCTCATTTTCTCTTCCCCTTCTCTCTCTCTCCCCGTCTGTCTTTTTTCCTGTTTATCACTCTCTCACAAGTTTCCTCCCCTTCTGTCCCTGTCTTTCTTTCTTTCTTGCTTTCTTTCTTTCTTTGACATTCTTTCTCTCCTCGTTCTGTCTCTCTTTCTTCCCCTTCTTTCTTCTCTTCTCCCTCTTTCTTTCCCTCTATGTGTTAGATGATGATCTTCCACAGTAAAGACGCAGTAAACTGGTGTTTTTCTGTTCTTATTGTTTCTGTCTCTCTGGTTTATGAGCGAAACCTGGAACAGATAATCAAACATGAGCCCAGGAGGAGGCCTGACCTCTGACACTGGTCACTGAGTGAACCAGAGTATTTGTTTTGAGTGTGTGTGTGTGTGTGTGTGTGTGTGTGTGTGTGTGTGCATATTGGCAGTCACTGTAGAGCAGAAATAGCACATTCATGCTGGTTACACTCCCTGTGAGTCAAATCCTCAATTTAAATCATCTCATCATCGCAGGCGTTAATCATCACGCTGGTCATCAACGTTTCCTCCCTGACCACCCCAGATCTTCATAGTGCGTTCAGGAGATAACGTTACTGAGCTGAAAAACTGCTGTTCACCACAGTGTTATTTGCTCCAGTCAGCAGTGCTGTGATAATGAGTATACTGCCCCCTTTTGGGACCCCCCACCCCAGTGTGCATCTCTCCTCACACTCACACCGTGATCACACGTTCTCCGCATCCTGTAAGGAGGGGTGCTGGCCAGACGTTGTCTAGATAAAAAATATTTCCCACCACTGTGACTTTAGTTTGTGTGACAATGTGAGTTTAGTTTGTGTTCTGGTATAAAAGCGTTTTTAGCAGCCTGAAACACTCACCGATCAAACCTTGACCAAAAATTGCTGTTTTCCTTCAATTCAATTATATTTTGTCAAAAAAAAAAAAACAAAGAAGTAGAATGCTATAATACTATGTAAAAATAATTAATAAATATATCAATAAATATTACAATATTACTATTATATTACCATAGGGCAAATACCTATGTGAGTAAAACACACCAAGTTTGAAAGGCCACGCCCACTTTTTAAAAGCCTCTCTATCAAAGAAAGCTAGTCTGGAGGTTTTCTCTATCACTCTCTATCTATTCCTTTCTCTCTCCCTCTCTCTCTCTTTTCCTTTCTCTCTTCCTCTCTCTCTCTATTCCTTTCTCCCACCTCTTTTCCTTTTCCTCTCTCTCTCTCTCTCTCTCTCCCTCTCTCTCTATTCCTTTTTCCCACCTCTTTTCCTTTCTCTCTCTCTCTCTCTCTCTCTCTCTCTCTCTCTCTCGCTCTCTCTCTCTCACCCACCGAGTTCATGAGGGAACTCTTCACAGACGATGGCTATGGAGGTACTGAAGCCCGTCAGGATGGACACGGTGAAGGAGGCTCCGATGGCCAGCCCGTCGATAAAGTTATGCAGGGCGTCGCTGAGCGTGATCATCCAGGCTATTGTCTTCACGCTGGACAGACGATGACCCAGCCGGCGCAGACAGTCCTGGGGGGGCATCGATTCCTTCAGTTGGGGAGAAAGATGAGAAAAGACACTGCACATTACTATAGCCATGCATTACAAACCGCCCGGTCAAGAACACACCACAGCACACAGTGTGAGCAGCACGAAGTCTTTCTCTACATTTAACCCATTTAACTCATTAAACCCTTTTAACTCATTTAACTCCTTTAACCTATTTAACCCATTTAACCCATTTAACTCATTAAACCCTTTTAACTCATTTAACCCATTTAACTCCTTTAACCCATTTAACCCATTTAACTCATTTAACCCATTTAACTCATTTAACCCATTTAACTCATTAAACCCATTTAACTCATTTAACCCATTTAACCCATTTAATCCATTTAACTCATTTAACCCATTTAACTCATTTAACTCATTTAACACATGTGTGGGGACGGTATCTTACTCAGGGAACCTCAGAGGTGCCACTAGCACAACCTTCTGATTGCAGGGGCAACTCCCTAACCACCAGACCTCCACCTGCCCAGTCCACCACAAATACAATATCTACACAATGTCCCCCTCATCACTAACGTGGCTGATCAGTCTAGACAATGTAAGTGACTCGCTTATGCGGTTTCTGACACTGTTACACATTAACATTTGCCTTGTAGCTCCAAAACTAAAGAAGCTAAGAAATGTCCGACACCAAACACAAACTGACTAACCTGAACCACATTTGGAGAAATTTTGCCAAACTATTCTTTTAAGAGGGGAAAATAAAGAAAGCAACGGACAAATCAGTTATTGTACTTTCAGTGCTTTGCAGTTAATGGGTATAATTACATATTTTATGACGAGCCCACACTTTATTGTGATTAGGACAGCACATACTGTACCAGTTACAATACAGCAGACTTCCGTTCCAAGAGCACCCGCGAATTGTGAAAAAAAAACGCAAATTTGTGATGTGGTAAAAAAAAAAAAAAATGCCAAAACGCCTATTTTTATTGTGCAAACCCAAATATGCTCACAAAACACTTTAATTTCATTTTAAACTTTTAATACATTACCCTTGTAAAATACTGATGTTACCCCGATAATGTGATGGTCAGCGGCCACTAGAGGCCGCCCTTGTCTGTTATATGTAGGACTCTTGTTTTGAAATTGTCTGTGTTCACCGTGTCTAGTTTCATGTCTTAAGTCACAGCTGTCGAGTGTTTAGGTACTAAGTGAGGTTTAGGTTTAGGTACTAAGTGAGGGTCAGTCCACCGTCTTTTGTCTGTCACTGATGTTTAGGAATTTATATGTGTTAAGGCTGTAGTCAGGTTCTTGGTTTTCTTTATATACTGTAATTCATGCAAGCACGTTTTCTTTGGTTTGCGCTGTCGCTTTCTTTGGTATAAGCAGGTAAATACAGTAATAAATTAGTTTAATTTACAGTAATAAATATACAAGGCTTTAAGAAGAACAGAATGAGAAACAAGAGAACACTCAGAGAAACACTCGAGACGCTCCACACTGAAACTGTTCTGATGCGGGAATTCTGGACTGCAGCTGCCAGAGACGCGTCACAGGGCCGCAGCCAGTACACGGTTGCTTTGTGTTTCTTTCGACAGTACTATAACATTTATACAGTTATATTTTATATGGAAATTAAGCTGAATGTAAGTTATGATTTATGTTAGTTAGTAAATTATATTTTTCTTAATAATTTAGCACTAAAACTGATGAAAAATTATATATCCTGACAAAAAAAAGCAAATAAAATGCAGAAGATATTTGTGGCTTCCACGAATTTGTAGGGATTTCCACAAACAATTATTAGTTCTAAGAAAAAAAATCCGCGAAGGACTGAAGCCACGAACTCGGGAACACTGTACTGCATACCACCATCCAGTCCATCCTTTTCTGAGCCACTTAACCGTAACTACTTAACCAGGGCCAGAAATGAAACCCAGGACCCACTGCGCCACAATGCCAACTGTATCCCACCCAGCAATAGTGCAGTATTCCATGTTGCCAGGCCTTATTCACACTGCAGGGAAACTCAGGACTGTTTCTCACTTTCTCAGGACTTTTTCTCACTTTCTTAATGTAAAATACTTTAATGTAGCACGTAAACATGGTGAGTTTCAAAACACACCCCTCACTCTCAGTCCATAAGGAAGCAGGGCTACAAAAATGAAACCGGTAACACCAATACATTTGCATGTAACTGTCCATTCAGCCTACAGCAGTTCAGTCCAACCTATTTACACTGAGGTCATGAGAGTTTGAACCCAGTTTCCTAAATAAAACGTGATGTAGAGTGGCCAATCAGAACTGTGGTCATTTACATAACTATTGGTGATAAAAAGCCTGTTTAATTCTAAGAAATAAAGAGAGGATGGAGAGTGGTGATGTAAAAGTGAATAATGACTATTTGTGGTGTCTAAAACCACACAGATATAGACATGCATGGACCTTAGTTGGGGATTTAAGACCTAAAATACAATAAAAATATAGGATATGGCCCTCTTAATGACTATTACTGGCGAATTACTGGCCAAAAACTGCTGCACCTGAATGAAATCCAGTCTGAGTTGGATGTCAGGAATGACTTGGAATGACCTGAATTTGACTAGAAAGAGTCAGATTTCATATGACTTTTTGCTGTTCTCTTTACATCAGAAATAAAATAAAACACTGAACTCCACCCTAGTGGTCATGGCGTGGTGTAATAGGGACTTGAATGATAAAGCTAAAGCATGCAGTTCCTGAAGTGGGACAGAGGCCAGTGTTGTTTCCATGAACAGCTGTATCTGTCTAAGCCAAATACAGCTGTGCGTCTCGCTGAGACTGGTCGGGAGGATACGCTGACCCCTACACGCACACAGTCTACAATCATCTACTCACATCAGTAGATCAGGATGCTTGAGCCGGAGTCCTCATTCCTCTCCAGTGTTGCTTTTTTCTTGTTTAGACAGCAATGCTAATGTCATACTAAATGCACAGTTATTTAAAGGCATGCAGTTCAAATTTCATTAATAATGGGTGAAAAGTGAGGCAGTAGAGGGAAATTCTACCAGTGTTTCGTCCATTTCTGCATTTTTAAGTCATAAACTGGGTCTTACCCAGGGCGAGGCCCATTCCCAAACTACAGGGGGCAGTCTCCCTGGAGCAACTTGGGGTTTAAGGGTCTTGCTCAGGGACCCAGTGGTGGGATTCTGAAGGATTTGAACCCATGACCTCTTGGTCCAGAGGCAAGTATCTTACCCACTAGACCTCCGGTGATGCCTGGGACACTGTTCTGTCAGAGTTTTGAGAAGATTTTGGTCCTAAAACTGAACTCATTCATGGTGGAGGGTTACGTGCAGGGTGTCATGAGGCAAAACAGTCCCCAAAGAAAACCGATTTAGTTCAGATTTGCCACTATTTGACCATCATTAACGTTCAACACGAACACTCCATGAGTGTTACTGGGGGTCGGCAGTGTTGAAGACGTCTGGTTCCATTCACCACCAATGTAAAGAAAACGAAGTCTCTACGTTAAACCATTTCACATCAAACTCACTCTGAATGAAATTTGTTTACATCTCACTTATGGAACTATTCTGATATGTTAAAAAAAAAAATCACTGGAATTCCCCTTTACACACTCGCAGATAAGGTTAATGATTATCCTCAGGCGTAGTATCCCCAACCTCAGGAGCCTCTATGGCTGCTGCCCCTGATTGGAGCGCTGAAGGAACAGCCTTCCTGCTCTCGCTCAAGGACGCACAACCCGAGACCCTCAGTAAACCACGGACTGATTACGCTCAGAAGCGGAGCCTGGCTTTTCGCACCAACGTACCTTTCAGCAATTTTGTCTCACTTTTATCCTTTATCCAGTTATTCAGTTATTCTATGTTCAGATGTTAAAGGGCTCATGTCACAGAAAAGCAACTTTTCTCGGTAATATATAAAAACTGTTAAGTTTCAAAATGTACCTTTCAATCTGTGATCTATACCGTCCACATACGGACATTCTCAATTCATTGTGTCCAAGATTTCCTGAAAACCTGTCAGCCAATCAGAACTGAGGTCTGATTTATGTAAACCTGTCTTAAAGGTTCAGTAACAAGATTAGCCTGTCTAACTGTAGAGAATGAGGACAGGTTGGAAATTTGTTTTATCATATTACATAGAAATATCACGTAAATGTTATAAGCAGCCCTCTGGGGAAAAAATGAACATAGGAGAAGCGTGTGATATGGGCAGGTCCATATACCTTCATGAGATCCATATCTATAGCATCTGTCCCACGTGTAAACCTCTGTGGTAATTAAGACTCTTTTTCCAGATTTTTGAGGAATTTTTAAAATTTATTTGACCATATTTATCCACATTTAGTTGCACCCACTAGCTAGCCTCTTGCATTTGCGTCCTCTGAGTCTTGTCAAGCTCCATCACATCTTTTCAAACGGCCATTAACACAACCAACACCTATGAGATGTCTGTGCTGGCTCGCATCACACTGAGTGATGGAGGGGCAGGGCTTCGGGACCACCAGGGATCTCTCTCACAGTCTTTTAATAAGAGAGCTAATGCTAAGGAGGCTGCGCCGCTCCAGAGTCCTAATAAGCTAATTAGAATGTAATCAGTCGGGACACGCTAAAGTGCACAGCGTTAAGCATTAAACAGTAAGCAGAGTAAATAAACTGTTTATTCAGACAGGCTGAGGTGAGTAATACCTATGAAATCAAAAAATTAAGCACCACTGCTTTATTTAGTGATTCATTAAATTATAATGCAATATAATTCTTTTTTACCATTGGCCTACCTATAAAACCATCTTCCACACTGTACAAAAACAACCATTTCAAGTACATACCATAGCCATGTTACAAATGGTCACTAAATAATGCAGACGGGGGCACGGGTTGGTTTCGATTCAGTAGAGAGATTAAAGCAAAGGCTGTAATGGAAATTCTAACTTTTTAATGTTTTCTAGTCTTGTTTCTATTTATTTTATAATGTTATTTAGTGGGAAAATAGAAATAGCTGGAATTGGTGGACTGATCAGATAAGGTGAGGAATAAGAGATTGATTTTGGTTTGGTGTTGTTCTGCAATATCGTGATTAATAAAGTAAAATAAAATAAGTGATTACACAAAATCAGCCCCTCCTACCTGTTCTTCCACAGGGTCTGAGGCTATGCTGGTCTTTTCGCTGTTCGGGGTGCAGAAACTCGTGACAGCAATGACAGCGCCCCCGTTTTGCTGAGGACTCTCTGGAGGACTGAAGTGACTGTGGTCAGGCTAGAAAACAAAGAGGGTTATGAGCAGACGCTCCAGCAACTTCAGTCCTTAGAAGTTCTAAGACGCTTCACTACTCTTTTAGTGTAATGATACAAATGCGTGACTGACGACATAATTAATACCAGGAACTACATAAAATCTGTGTCAACAAATTTTGGAATTTCGACTTTTTTGTTTTGCTTCTTTGTCAATCAAACAACTCGGTGGTCTGCAAAACAAGACCACGTGCATCAGTGCGTGCAAATCACCATAATGTACCTTGCAAACAAAAAGGTGGTACGGATTAAAACACGTAGAATCTGGACTTTCCACACAATTTCTCCTCTGGTTTCAAATTTGAGGAGTAAGATGAAAAAAATAACATCCCCGGCAATTACTGCATCTTCTACGCTGACTTAGGGAAATCACCTGCTCTGCCAGGTTCCCGACACTCACCCAGCTCTGTATCTAAAGAAAAGTGTCCTGGGGGGCATTTAGTTTAGTCAGTATTTCTCCTGATATAAGCTGAACTTGCTTACTGCGTGTTGTTACCTCCTGCCAATTGCGTCATTGCTAATTCCCAACCACAGGTTAGGACTCCCCCTGTTACATCATGCCCCCAGGCTGTAGCATTGCTAAGACTGTAGGGAAGCTCCAAAGTGGCACAACCACCTAGGTGTTGGCCGTATTGTCTGGAAACTGCTAGCTCACGCCCTGGCAATGCCACAGCCATGCACGTGTGAGAGTTCAGAGTGGGGTACCAGTTCTTGCTCTCTGTAGGAAGGTAGGATGGTCCTCCCTCTCCCCTCACCACTCAGCGCAATGCTAGCTAATATGGGTGTCTGTTCGCTGACGGAACAGAAGGAGCTTTGTGGTTCTGCCTCAAGCTTGATAGCCCGGAGTGGCAGGGGGAGACATAGCTAGTGGGGGAACACAAATAAATTGGCTGAGGAAAAATCCCACCAGATGAAGCAATTTTAGTGTATAAAGAGGCAACGATATTCAGTGTGTTCTGGAGGTTACACTGGCCTGGAGGAGTGAGTGGACAGTCTAGGATATAAAGTGCGATTTAAAGTCCCACCTCATGCTCTGTCTTCAGGACCATCTTCAAGATCTTCTCTGTGAAGAAGAGCAAGTAAAATCCACCAAAGATCCCAACAGCGTTCAGGACGTAGTTGTCGTTTTTTGGGTCAAAACCCAAAGCCTGCCCAAATACAAATGACCGCAAATACAAAGGACATTATTCAAATGACCACATCTTCAAAGTGTACTGTCCCCTACATAGTGCGGTGCTTCTTCAGTCTACTGCTTCAGCTCAGAAAAGGTTTGATATTTACTGGAGTAGGAGCAGAGGGCCCAACAGGATGCAGCACAGTGAAGCACGAGTGAAGTGACTGTTCCTCCTACCTCAGGTATGAGCTGCAGCACCGCGTTGGAGAACAGTGTGCCGATTGCCAGACCGATGAAGTATGTGAGCACTTTAGGGAAGTAGGGCTTCTTGGTGACAGGGATGAGAACCAGACCCAGGAGGGAGAACAGGTTGATGATCGTAACAGCCAAAAAGCCATATCCCCATACTGTTGGGAGAAGAGGAATGACACAATGAAACCTTCACATCATGTGTGGTGAGTCCTGGAGGTTTTCTAGTTAGTATCTCACACAGAGAACAAAAGGACATTAACTTTTCCCCCAAATTCATCAGCTTTGAGAAACTTAATTGAGTATAGCTGCAAGTGGCAATGACAGGGGACCAAGCACCATTTACAGAATAAATTATTCAATATACAGAGATCAAAAAGAGACATCTGATCCATATTTCTAAGACTTGAAATGGTATGCCTGTTATCTAATTTTTAACATTGCTAGAATCCCTGTAGTGGTAACTGCTCTCTATATTCATCGGTAACTGGTGCGCTGTATCTCCATTATGTTTGCTGCTGCAGGGTCAATAAAGCACTCATCCAGAAAATGTATTGTTTCAACACCTTAGAACCTTTGCTGCCTTTTGTACTTTAAGAACCAGGTAGGTTCCAGCACCATGCATGAGGAACCCTACCTGCAGGTGCTTTCTCATGAGTGTTTGAGTTAAATTCAAATATGACAAGAAGTAGAAACCATTCACGTGTTCCACAGAATTCAGTTTTGCACTGTAGAGCAAAAGACTAAAGATTATTAGTTTTATTATCAGTGACTGATAATATAACAGTCTTATTATCATAAATAACAGGATTATTGTTAATATATGATATTTTATTGAATATAATTCAACAATAATAATATTGTTGTTGTTTTGTTGTTGTTTTTGATGACCAAAAGTTAAATTTTTTTTATATATATCAGTAGAATGTAAATACCAACATTCACTTCAGCCTGTCTGAATATAAATACCCCTGTACAGACTGTACTGTAATTCATGCACACACATTTTTCTGTGGTATGCTCTGTCATTTTCTTTGGTATAAGCAGGTAAATACAGTAATAAATTAATTTAATTTACAGTAATAAAAATACAGGCTTTAAGAAGAACAAAACGAAAAACAGGAGAAGACTCGAGACGCTCCACGGGGGAAATTCTGGACTGCAGCGTCACAGGGCTGCAGCCAATCAGCAGCGAGGAGAAATAAATAACGTTTTCAGATTGGCTACTTTCAAACCTCCTGCCTCTGAGTACAGCAGTGTTTCACCGTCCCAAGACGCGCTTTCTTTGTGTTTCTCTCCACAGGACCAAAACATTTATAGTTATTTTTATATGGAAATGTGGCTGAATTTACATTAACACTTAAGTTACAAAGTCAGTAAATTATATTTTTCTTAATAATTTACCACTAAAATGCATGAAGAATTATATATTGCCACGAAAAAAGCTGTGATTTACATATACACTAAACGCCCACTTTTACGCGGATCAGCAGTCGTGGTTTCAGTCCAACGTGGATTTTTTCTGAGAACCGAACAAATAATTGTTCGTTGAAACCACCGCACTAACGCGGAAACTGCAGATATCCTCCGCATTTTCTTTGCTTTTGTGACGTCCAGGCCTCGTCGGCCACGCCCCCTCGTCCTCGCGCTGGTTGTTTATGTTTGGGAGGTGCTTAGCAAACCAGCACGAAGACGAGGGGGC
>JBBPCX010069823.1:0-11070 GCA_037974365.1 Hydrocynus forskahlii | reverse complement strand
ATGACTATATATATATATATATATTGAGCCTTGAATTTGAAGACAAATTTCAGACATAGTACAGACTCATGTGACATAAGTGACCAATGAAGACTGTGCTGGCAGTACTTCTAAAGTGGTTTTGCCAGATAAAACATTGCTAATTCACACTCTCCTATGGCTGAGAGTGGCTAAATCAGTGGCTAAATCAGTCTGCCTGGGGCCTTGCAGACCATACGGTCCAGTGCGAATGGAACCACAGCGAAGGTTGAAAGTATTACTCTTTAGACCAGGGGTCACCAACATGGTGCCCCCAAGGACCACATGAGTAGCCCGTGGACCTATTCTAAAAACAGCACAACTCAGTTGTGAGCAGCGTCTAACTGTTACTATTCTTCTTTAAGCAAATTGGCATTTATATAGATTTGAAAATGACAATATCTAAAAAAAGCATTTAAAACATGTTTATTATACATGAAGTTTAGATTCATGTTCTAGTGTATCAAACTGGTAGCCCTTCGTGTGGCTCAGTACCCGTGAAGTAGCTCTCAGTTTCAGAAGGGTTGGTGACCCCTGCAGTAGAGTTTGTTGACACGCAGGATGTCGGTGGCGTCCATTTCCTGGGCTTGTCCGATAGGCACATTCCGGTCTGGAATTGGGATGATGGTTGGGTTGTTGTTCATGGAAAAAGCTTTCCTAGACCAATAAAAAATCACATCAGCGGCCCTAAATATTTGCAAGGGTTTCATTCAACAGGGCAATGTTTTAAACCAGCTGAAACTGGCCAAAGTAGAATTTTACCTTCCATAGTGCATGACTGAACCGTAGTCATAAGGGGTGTCTAAGTTGTTGGTGTCAATTACGTCAAAGTTATGTCTCTCTCCTGTGAGTAAAATCATTTAGATGAATTAATCATAAATGCTTTTGTGAGGTTTGTCTGTTGCTACAAGTACAATCAGCATTACGGATGGATTGATAAGGAAAAAACGTCTCTCACTGGGTTCGACGTTTTCAAGGAGGATTTGTACGTGCTGGTTACGGTCACTGCGGCACTGCTCATGGTGGAAGCCCAAAGCATGGAGGAACTCATGCTGTATCACTTTTTTGTAGATGCACCCATTGCGTTGCAAGGACAGGACCTGTAGTCCCCCAATGCGACCCACATAGGAGTAGCACCTGTGGGTCAATGTAGCATGATATGCAAATATAGCATGAATCAAATTCTAAATTCTAACTGGTTTATTCTTTTTTAAATGAGGGGAACAGAAATTTTAACCAAGGCTTATGAATAAAATTAATAAACATAAATGTTGTAATACGTTAAATTCAGTGGTTTGTTTAACTTGGTATTATAACTTGGTATTATACACAAACACATTTTGGACTGTAGCCTTTTTAAGTTGAAATGACTGATTACTACTGCCTGTACAAGAACACTGTGTCTATCAGTAAAAACTACCTTTTCTGAATCCCTTATTGAGACGACTTGTTTCTCTAATCATAAGAAAGATTACTGCAAAATGAACAAACCATTCACACATCACTAATATAGCACAAACATTCATTTTACAAAGGTTGTATGTAGACCTATCATAGTTATAGGACATCTGAAAAAAGAACAGAATATTTTGTACTTATAAGTATGTCCATACACAGCTTAGATTGTAAAGCAGTCGATGAAAGATACCTACGAAAAATAGTCCATAAAAATTCACTAGAGGCTGTTAATCCAAGTACAATATAACACACTGTCAACCTGTGCGGCACAGCATGTATAAAATTAGAGTATTAATACACAAGATCAGACAAGCCATAATGATCCATTTTGTTTGAAACATATGACAAAATATACAGAAATATACACAGGAAAAAATAACATCAGTAACTGATAAAGGATTTCATGTGAAAGTTTTGTTCTAACAAGTCAAATGATCACATTTTCACTTTTGTTTTTGTTCTTAGTGAAATACTGTTTGTGTCTGGTTTAAGATCCTCAAACAGGTTTGGAGCCTTGGTGTAACCTTTAACCCTTAAAGAAGTATACGCCATAGATTAAGAAAATGTGAAAAAATCTTAAGAGATTCTGTGCTGCATAGAAAGCTTTAACTTAAAAAACAACTTACACACCCTTGATCTGACTTGATTAGAATGTAATCTTTTTCATTTCTATGAGGTGTGAATCGGATGCAGGTGGACTTCTCAAAGGACTTTAGAGCGTCCACAATGATCCTTCGTTCATTACAACCTGCCATAGAGATAAAAATTAGCATATTACACAGACCATAGGTAGCTGTAATGAATTATTATGCTTTTAAGGTAGGTGTCACTCACTGTATTGGTTGGAAAACTTGTAGGGCACATAAACCTTTCCATCACGATTTCTGGGCCACTTGCACGGCCGAAGTGCACCTTGCGAAGTACATCTGTCTGCATTACGTAACCCCTCATCCACAATAATGTCACCAAACTGAATGGTCAGACCATCCAATGACTTTTCTGTGTACAACATAGGGGTTAATGAGCTAAAATCACAATAACCAGTTTAACTCCTAAAGTGGGACTGCAGCATTTGATAGCACAGTACAATGAGCATAGGAAAACACATTTACTGCATTTATAATTTGATTGGAAGGAACAGAATGAATACAAATTTATAATCTTACCAATATTCTTGTTAGCTCGTTCAATTAAGGCAGAGACAGATAAATCATCCTCCTCAATGCTTCGATCTGGGAATTATATCAAATGGACGGTGTTAAAGATTTCTGTTAACATTAACATATAGATTCAAGTAACCGTAGAGTAAAAATATCTTACCATTGTCTTCTGGGCTGTCCTTGTTGGATGTCTAGATTACAACAAATATTAAAGCATTAAAATTTCTCTGATTTCTAATTTCTGAATCTAATATTCCATTAGTATATGCAATACTTTTGTGTGTATGTGTGTGTATGAGCTCACCTTAATGACGTAACTCTGAGCTGGACTGAAACCCAGCAGCAAAAGGTTGAAGGCCAGAAACAGGTGCATGATAAAAGTCTGCAGAGACACGGAGGATGGAAAATAGACAGACAAAGCTTCAGCTTATATACACTCAAGATGATTTCCTACTCATGGAGCTCTGTGTCTGTTACTCAATAGTTAACCAAACTAAAGAAAGATTAAGAAAGTTTATTCTGAGCAGTTTCTTCACTTCCACTTTTTAGGGTGTTCCCTGCTTCCAGCACACCTGATCATTAACAAGCTTTTTTTCAGAGATGTAATGGGTGTATTACACAATATAAAACAGTCATATCGTTATACACATGAAGGACTAATTACCTTGTGTTAAACAACAAACAGTAAACTCAGTAACAGTAAACATCAGCAATGATATTTACATGGTAAAACTAATGCACATAATAAGATATTGTTAGGATATGTTAAGACTATTGCACAAAATAGGATATTGCCCATAATGATAATGTTTTAGCACCCGATAACATCGCACAGTAAGGCAGTAATGTACATAGTGATACACATAATGTCGATATACATAATTGTAGAGTTTGATGGCCGTGGGAAGGAAAGATTTTCTGTGGCGTTCAGTTCGTGCTGGTGAGTCTGTGGCTTCAGTTTCAGCGACCCCACTGTGAAGTGGTGATCAGCCACAGTTTCCACATTGCCAAGTTCCTCGTCTACCCCTAAGCCTGCTTTCTTGATCAGTTTGTTGAGTCTTTCAGTGTCTGCCACTTTCATGCTGCCATCCCAGCACGCCACAGCACAGAAAATGGCACTGGCCTCTACAGACTCATAGAACATGCCTGATACATCCGACTATAGTCATCTGAACATTTCTGCACATAGCAGCCCTGTTGTTTTGGAAGTTAGATGTGTACAAAGCATTTTGTCATACATCCTTGTAGCCGCAAATACTGTTGCCTTGTAGCCGCATATCAGTCAGGTAGTCCATAATCCACCTGACTAAGGGAGCATGAACTTGCATAGCAGAAAGCTTACTCCCCAGCTGGGCTGGCTGAGTGGTGTTGAAGGCACTGAAGTAATTGAAGCACATGATCCTCAGGGACCCTCTTGTCGTATCTAGGTGGCTGTAGGCAGCAGGTAGATGATGGCATCGTCCACTCTAATCTTGGCCTGGTAGGTGAAATGAAAGCGCTCTTGTACTGCCCTAACCAGGGGGGTGTAGGGTGTCTAGGACAAGTCTCTTGAAGACATGCTGTGTGAACAGAGTACAACTGGCCTGTAGTCCGATGGGGCACTAACACGTGCCTTCTTCAGTACAGTAACCAGGCACAACATTTTCCACAGCACAAAGCTTCCCAGTCTGTTGTATTCAGACAATCCTGCAGGGCTGCACTGGCCTCCTATGACAACTTCCTCACTCTCCTAAGAGTGGCTGGCTGCCTCTTCACCAGTTGTAGGTAGGTAGGTAGAAGGTGCACCAAACTGTGGTCAGATCTTCCCAGAGGTAGGATGGCTGTGCAGCTGTATGCCTCCTTCACAATAACATTCAGCAAGTCTAATAAGCTTACAGCATCGCACCACAGCAGTAAGTGGGCATCCAATCATCACACTAAAACTTCAGACCATGACAATCCAGACTGGTGGCATTGCCAGGAGATGTGGAAAGATGCGTAAAATACCAGCAGGAAAATCACATCTTTTCCCATAGTATGGCCTTGGTCACATTTATCCGCTGATTTTGTCACTGCCTCCACCTGACAGTAATACCTGCTCTCATTATCATTAACAGATTTCATGAGTCCTGCAGACTAAGTCTTTTGTTTAGTCTGCCTTCCAGGTTTTCAGATCATTCCAGAGGATATTGTGTCTCCAAAGGACCCCAATACGCTTCTCGGGTGTAGTAAGAAGTCACGCACAAGCCATGAGCAAACTCCTGGATAAAAATCTAACAGGTCTTTTGAAGGGGAAAATCAAGAATTTTGGCAAATAAGGCCATGTAACAACATCAAGGCTGTGCACAGCTCTTTCCATGGACTGAGGATGCCATCGCAAAGCTCAATTAAATAGGTTACATTTCTAGATATCAGAAGAATGTAATAGCAATAGCAAGTGTAATATTATGTAAAAAAAACTGGATCATGTATTCATAAACACTTGGAAGACAAGGAACTTAAGTACAAATTGTGTTATTTTGAAACACTTTATTTGTAAACAATGTATTTGAGAAATGTATGTGGTTTTGGTCACATTTTACACCACTCTGTGGTAAGAGCTGTCTGCAGTGTACACTGATGTTGCTTTAGTGCTATTTTTTATGGCATGCTCTCATATTTCATAATAAGGAATAATTACATTTAACATATATACTGATGAATATATCAAATGTGCTGTCCTATTATTAAATGTTATGTTGTACAACTATTTTATCTGAACCATATCTAGCACCGTTGGTTAAAGGATAGCATGAATTTGTCTCTGCTGTTTGCTGTGATGATTTTGGCTGAGATGACAAAGACCTACTGGACTTTATTTCAACTGACTTGATCCTACCCATCTCCTGATTTGTTCCTTCCACCAGACAGCTGGACTGTCGAAGGCATACAGATGTGGTTCCCAGTTTCTCTGTGAATTTAAGATTTGAACTGTGGCCACAATCCTAAACAATCTGCTCTGGAAGAACCTGTTGGACTTTCAGCAATATGGGCTGTAGGTAGACAAAGAAGAGGGATTGGTCTATGTAGTTTTGAGAAAGCAGTTTTTCCATTGGAAGGAGGGAGCTCTGTAGTTTAATCAGTGGACAGTTGGGACTATGGTCCTCTTATGGTCTAAGAGGAAATTGTTTTCATACAGAAGGCTACTGGGGAGATTTAGAAACAGCACAAATCAAACATGATTTCACACTTTTCTACAACTTGTGTAGATACTAGCAGAATTTCTTTGCCGCTGTCTGTGTGGTTCAGGTTATGCCTGGGTGTCCAGGTGCAGGGAAAGGATGGGCCATTTTATCAGTTATCAGTCTCTGACCTGTGTGTGTGTGTGTGTATATACTTTTTGACTGCAGGACATGAAAGAGAGGACAGTTTCTCCTATTGTGGTTGTCGGATGTATTGTCCCAGGTTTTTGGGGTTGTCCTCAGTTGTCTGTGAGTGGGACAGTGCATCAGGTTTTCTGTTCTTAGTTCTTGGCCAATAAGTAACGATAAAGCCAAAATGTGGAAAAAGAGCTAGCACTCCTGGATTGATGATGATAATTATGGAGAAATGTGTGAGGTGCAGCCACTGAACTGAAACTATGGATGAAGCAGAGACAATAATTAACAACACACAAAACACTTTGTAGCTCTTTTACAGTTCTTCATTCTGACCAAGCATGCACAGCCTCCAATTTTTTAATCAATTTTTACCTGTTCTGCGCTTATGACTTAACCCAGAAATGAAATGGTTATTTGGTGGATAATACAATTCTTTTATGTATGAACAAAATGCTGTCTGTGCTATTTCATATTCTTGGAATGTATCAGTATGTAGTCAATGTAAGCTAAAACAAATGTAACCAGTGTCATCCACTCCCTCGGAACATCATTAATGAAAGCTTTAAAGAGAGAAAGTGGGACTGAGGGACTGTTGTTACCCTCTCTGATACAGATGAGATTATACGAGTTCTACAGGTCTAGTTTTGTGAAATATCTGACTCCACACAACTGTTCTTGCTCAACTGGGACCAGAGGAAGAGCATTTCAAAATGATGGTATTTAGTCTCCTATAATCTATATGTGGTTGTAAACCTCCATTGTTTTCATTTGAACAAAGAGAAAAACAGCTAAAATTGATGACTTCTTTGTTTGTGTATTCTTCCATGGTGTGCATTTCTGCAGCGAAACAGGATAGACTCTACTGTCAAAGGAAGATGCTCGATAGCACAATCACTAGGGCAATAAGGAGGGAGACAAGTGCTCTTTTCCTTGCAATACTTTGGGGGAACAAAAAAACTACACAGATGAGCCACAACATTAATCACTGACAGTTGAAGTGAATAACACTGATTAACTACTTACAATATAATAAAATAAACCTTTTATTAGTCCCACAAGTGGGAATTTGGCATTGCTATGGCAGAAAGTGGACAGAACAGAGGTAAAATCAGCAAAAACAAAAGATTACACAACAAGATAAAATAAAAAGTACAAGACAAATTGCACATTGCTCACAGTAATATTTTACCCCTAAAATTGCACATGTTGCACCAGAAAAAAACACACAAATGGCATGTTGAACCAGAATATTGCACGGATGAGAAATATGCACACAAGAGAAACTTCCACTTATCAGTCCATGGTGTGTGTGTGCGTGTGTGTGGTCAACTGCAAGGGGTTGGTTGTACAGTCTGACAGCAGCTGGATAGCACCTGTCGAGGAGTGGGATATATTAGTCACCAACAGTTAGTGCTTGAAGTCGTGTTGGAAGCCAGAAAAATTAAGCATAGCCATCCGAGCAACTTTAACAAAGACTAAATTATGGTCCATTGACAAACAATCAGTGAATCGGTGACAGGGTCAGGAACACCCAAGGCTTACTGATGTGCATGCAGAGTAAAGGCTAACCTGTCTTACTCATTCTCAGAGAAAAGCTACTGTAGCACAAACTGCTGAAAAAGTTCATGCTGGATCTGACAGAAGTGTCAGAACACACAGCGCATCACAGCTTGCAATTTATGGACTAGCAATTTATGGAAGGTCAATTCAACTGAATTTCATTTTATTTATATAGTACTTTTTACAACTGGCTGCAATCAACAGGTTGTGGGTTTGAATCCCAACACTGCTACTGTCCCCACACTTTGTTCCCCAGGGGCCCCCTTTGGTGGAGAAAGAAGTTCACAATGTTCACACTGTGTGCTGTGGTTTGGTGTGTTATAAGGGGCCACTTTACTTTACACAATCAATGCAGAATTGTTCAAGCTGAATAAACAGAATAGCCTGTCGTGGACATTTACATCTTCCGCTACATCCACAAATCCACTAGCATTGTGGATGACGCCACTCAACCCTGCACCCACACTCTTTTCTCCCTCCTGCAGTCTGGCAAAAGGTCCTGTAGCATACAAGTTTTCACTACCAGCAGGAAATACTACAGCTCCAGGAAAAAATAAGAAACCACTGCAATTTATTTTTAATCATCATTTCTATGTGTGAAACCATTCCATGCCAGTGTCTGTTAAATTCCTACACAAGCACCTCATTCTGCTTTATGAGGGACTGATTAGTGATCACCTGAATCAAATCTTATATAATGAGGAAAAGTATAAAAACACTGCTGTCATTTTTTGCAGTCTCTCATTTTTTTCCGGCGCTGTATTTCTTACCCAGGCCATTAGACTCCTGAGTTAGAGGTGAATCCGGACTGTGCTTACCACATGCAGACACAGTCCTGAACTGAACTCTTTCTCCTTCCTAAACACTGGCACAAACAAACTGCAATCCCATGAACAAGAATCAAATTGCCACCCCACCCTCTCAAAATCACCCTTACCTGTGTTTTCTTACATATTTTTTATACCCTTGCTGATATTTTTGGTATTTTTTAACAATAATTTACTATTGTTATGGGTAATAAGTATTATAAGTATAAATATTTGTATTTTTACAGATTTAATATTCTGACATTATATTCACTCTGAGCCCAGTGTCTGCTTCTGGTCAGGGTGCGTTTGGCTCCCTGTGTAATGGAAGGAGGGGGCACAGAAGCCCATTATGGTACTCTGCAACCTCGAGTACATAAAAAAACACTTAATGGCTCAATCCACACCAAGCAGAGAGGGCACTTTTCTTTAGATTTTTAAATTTTACTCTTTCTTACTGCCCAGGCTCCAAGAATGCCAAGGCAGATGTTCTTTCATAAGTACATGCATATGACTGCAGTCCATTTAAACCAGACATTGTAATGCTTCAGTGCTTCATACTAGCCCCTGTCATATGGGAGATGGATGAAGACATCAAGTGGGTTTTATAGGCTGAACATAACATATATAGACAGATGTAATATTATATAACTAGCTACAATCATGCAAAAAAATCAGGACACCCTATGAAAGCCTGTGTGTTTTTTGGATATTTAATCTCAGTTGTAACAATACTGGGAGATTCAAGTAATATAACTAAACAATTAAAACTAAGGAAAAGATTTTTCAAAATCTTCTGTAAAATGTAATTCTACAAACATGCAATTTCTGGTGAGGAATAATCAGGACAACCCCACATTTATTCCCACTTAAAATGTCTCAAATCTCATGATTGCTCATGATTAGACCATTGTTACTCCGCATTTTAAAGGGGGCTTGTCCTATTTAAACCTTAGACCTTTAGTTTGCTATGCTCCTGACTGTTGAAATGAGAGTGAATGCTACAGTGAGCTTGAAAAAGCTGCTTGAGGCCTTAAGAAAGAAGATTCTAGCAGCTGGAAAGAGATTTAAAAAGGATCTCAAAAGAATTTGAAATCAGCTACTCCACTGTCCAGAAAATAGTCTACAAGTGGAGGACTTTTAAATCAGCTGTTAACATACCCAGGCAAGATGTTAAATGAGGTCTCCACAAACCTAAAATGTCATCACTGGGTCTACAGCAGGCTCATGCCACTGTTGATGTGAAAGTGCATGTCTCTACGATCAGAAATAGACTACACAATGGGAGGCGTGCAAGGAGGAAACCTTTGTTCTCTAAGAGAAACATGAAGGCCAGACTGAAGTTTGCCAGAGAGAGTGTAGACAAAGACCAGGGCTTCTGGAATTATGTTCTTTTGGAGTGAGTCTTAAAATGAATTATTTGGACACCAGAACAGTGAATGTCTTTAATGTAAACCAAATACAGCATTCCAGGAAAAGAACATCATACTAACTGTGGAGCTTGGTGGTGGAAGTGTCATGGTTTGGAGATGCTGTGCTGCAGCAGGACCTGGCCAGCTCACCATCGTAGAATCCACCATGAATTCTACCATGTATCAGAGGATGCTTGGGGAACATGTGAGGCCAGCTGTAAGAAAATTAAAGTAGAACTGGACCCTGCAACATGAAAAAAATATCAGGAAATCAGTAAATAAAAACTGGCTGAAAACTAAGAAATGGAGAATCCTGGAATGGCTGAGTCAAAGCCTGGATTATAATCCCTTTGAGATGCTGGGAGGTGATGTGTACAAGCACAAAACCCCTCAAACATCTCACAGCCGAAAGAATTCTGAATTGAGGAGTGGGGCAAATGTTCCTCAGACCGACATCAGAGACTGGTAGATGGCTACAAGAAGCATCTCACAGCAGTTATTTCAGGCAAAGGGGGTTACACTATTTATTAAGGGGCAGGGTGTCCTCACTTTTTCCTCCTATCTTCTTTGGTTTAATGAGTAAAACAAGGTTAATTTTTGTTGTTTACATGCAATCAAGTCCTTTTTTCCAGAGATAAAACAAGATTAGACATCAATATGTGCACATTTTTTAATAAAGATCTGAATATTTAATGGGGTGTCCCAGTTTTTTCAGGCTAATTTTATTAATTTAGCCACACAGAAACTATCATTTGTCTATCAACACTTGCGAGACAAGGAACATGACTGTGAAATCTTGTGGCTACCCAATTACCAGCATTTGTGCTGTTTTGAAACACTTTGAACAGGATTTGTTGAAATGTATGGGGTTTTGGTCACATTTTGCACCACTCTGTGGTGAGAGCTGACTACAGAGATCATTGGTGGCTGGCACAGTCTCTACATATGGTGTTAGGGAGCCCAAGTCAGGATGGGGCTTGGCTGGGGCATGGAGCAGGAGAAGTGTGTAAAAGGCCTTATGGGGGCACGCTCCTGTGTTCCCTTCACCTATGTGAGAAAGTCAAGTTATGACAACATTTTGCAGCACAATGTTTGCTCTGGGAGTGCTTGCTGCAGCTGCTGTGCTATGGGAACATGGCATGCTGGAAGTATAGAGCTGAGAAAATAGAGGACTCTGAAAACATAGACCACTGGTAACACAGGATAATGGAATCATAGCAATAAGACTGTACAACTCTTCTTCATTCTGTAGGTGATCTCTCAGGATTAATATTAATGTCAATTGGTTCTCACTCGGACTGGGCTATATTACTCATCT
>JBBPCX010069822.1:0-11071 GCA_037974365.1 Hydrocynus forskahlii | reverse complement strand
ACTGGAAATGAGAGTCTCTGAAAGTCCTTCAGGAAGCCTGGAGAACTGTTCCTCAAGACCACATTAACATACAAGAATGTCTGGATCTCTGGAAGCAGAAAAGGGAGGACTCAAGACTTTTGCACAGTACTGTCCTCAGGCCATGGACTACAGATCAGGCAGATTTACATAGAGCAGACAGGAAAGGAAGTTTGGATGCAACCACTAGCCTTAGAACACTCTGGTCATTTAAATACTGATATTATGCAAACTGTCTTTCCTGTCTCTTTCAAGTTCCAAGTTTTTTTTAAACATTTCTTCACATTTTTGCCTTTCTCTCTGTACTGTCATTGTAATCTATGGTTATTTTAATAATGCATTCAGTAGAAAAGATTGCACTTAATTATAGTCTATTAAAATAGAACAGGATACAGTTCTCACTACAATTTATTAAGTGATTTTAGAAGATGGCTCAGTTTTGTTGGCTATATTGTTATTACGGAAAGTGCAGGTCACAGGGTTAAGCGGTGATCCACAGATTCTACGACCCACACCTGCTCGACCTGTTATATGAGCCAACCTGTCCGTGAAAATATTCGATAATTAACAACCCAAAACGACCTGTGTGTCTCTTTGTGCCACTGGAATTTCCCAGCAAACTGTTCCCAGCAAAACCAGTTACAGGTCGGCCAGTGTGGCGCCGTGATATTATCACAGTAATCCAGATTTTAAGGGTTTGTCCACGTTTACACCAAGTTTACTGGTTGAACGCGAGCAGGTGACGCTCTGAATCTCAAGGCGACTGTGGGCCGAAGAAACAAGGGGCAGTTTTTCTTACTGATTAAAAACTGAGACCTGCCCTGTAGATAACAAACAAACAAACAAACAAATAAACAAATAAATAATTGTGCCTTCTAATGGTCTCTGTACACTGCAAACAATTTGCATTACAGTTACTTCATTAAAAATAAAGGATCATATAAGGCAAAAAAAAAGACAATGGGATAAACAACATTTTAGTAAGATTTACTGAGGCAAACAAAACAAGCAAAAAAAATCTAGTCAAATGTCTAGCATACATGGTTACATTTTTATGCTTATTATGTTCATTGACATCTCCTTTTCAACACAGTCTCTCTCCATCCATTGTGAGGTTCTTCTGGGAACATTGGTGGTTCTCCAAAGGCCCCCCTGACACTCTAAATCAGACGTCCCCAACCACCGAGCCGCGGACCGGTATCGGTCTGGTATTGGTCCGTGAGTCATTTGGTACCAGGCTGCACAGAAAGACAGAATAAAAAACATTTTATTGATTATCAGAGATCTTTTCTTTTGGTCACGGGATATGGTACATCAAAAATGTAGCCCACAAACTAGCAGAAATGAGGAGCCTCTGCGAATTTTATGCACTTTGTTTTCAGTTGTATCTGTACCTGTGAAAATATCGTTTTACATGAAACTGGTTCGTGGCACATAAACGTTTGGGGGCGGCTGCGCTGGTGATCCTCCAGCCGCACCCTGTAGGGATCAGCACTGGCACTGATAAGCTTGTCATTGTGTCCAAACTCAGTCCACAAAGTTGGACTATTTGGAGAAAATCAGACTCGGTGTGGATTTTTGACGATTAACACACTTTAAGATGTAAATCTGCCTGTTTCCCTCGTGAGCGCCGCTTTGGGTTCACCTACATTATGGCGGTTAACCAAACAGATGGTGGGAAAAAAAGCATCTGCTGGAAAGATCGATGGTCAGGGGGAGGGCTGGGCCAGTCACTAATAGAGCTGGCAGATTATGTGTGTGTGTGTGTGTGTGTGTGTGTGTGTGTGAAATTGTGCCTCTGGGTTTAGACCATGGAGAGAAGAGTGAATAGCTTCTGCAAAAATGATGCAATTAAAGCTCTGTGCACGATTCCCTCCTGAGACGCTGCGGATCCTGAACGTTCCACAAAAACGGCTGCGACTGTTCCGAATATTTGCAGGCAAAGGACGTTCTCCTGCCTGGTGCCGATTTCCTCCAGGATCTTTACAGTTTTCTGATTCTGATTCTGAGACAAGGATGTTCCATTCGTTCCTTTCGTGTTGTCTGAAAGTTCCTCATCTGCGTCCTCACCGGAGCTATTCTCGCTCCGCAGACTACACAGATTACAGGTGTTACAGACTGTCAGCGTGTGGAATGTTAGCCTGTAATATGATGAGAAACTGTATCTCACAATTCAAATTAATCAAATCAAACTTTTTTCAGCCCACAGATGTCTTCCCCCGTAGCGACTGTTGCTAGGCTGAACAGGTTTTATGAAATGTTAGCATATAATGGTGATAAATTCTGTCTCATAACTTGAAATAATAAAATCGAATGTATTTTTTGCATGCACAGATGTCTTCGCCCATAGCGACTGTTGCTAGGTTCGACAGGGTTTATGGATTATTAGCATACAGAATGTTAGCATGTCATACGATGACGAATTGTGTCTCATAACTCGAAATAATCAAACAGGATGTTTTTTTTTCCCGCCCACAAATGTCCTCCCCCTTAGCAACTGTTGCTAGGTTGGACAGGTTTCACATGTTTTTTTGGAGAAAACAGTAATAACATTTATTTCATTTTGGGTTTGGAATGAGAAGATTTTGCATTTCTCTGAAACGTACACTAGAGGTCTACATATTTTTTGCCTGTTTTTCAAGAAACTGAATCGTTTACGTCTCATTTTCAGTAGATTTTCTCCAGATCTTTTGTTTTTCTGCAGCATATTCAGAACAAATCTGTTCGTTTTGCACACACCCCTTTCACCCACACATAGAATGATTAAATTCTTTCAATTAAAAACTCACAAAAATGATTGTCTGAACTTGTGGTTTCAGTTCCTGCACTTTATAAATGTAATCAGCTCATTAAACCTTAGAACACGGGCAGTACTAATCCACAAAAACACTGGTTTTAGACTGTTTTACACCGTTTTTGTTTGTTGAAAAAGTGTGAATTACCCCTCCATATTTGGGGGGTATTGCCTTCGTAACACTTCTATGACCTTTATTGTCCGCTACCGCGTCAATACGAAGAAAAACAATGCAGAAAATGAGGACACCAGGATTAGGCATGCGTCACCCATACAGATTAATGTTGTCCACAGTTAGTACTGTATCATCTGAATAATCAGTAACTATTCACTTGCTGTTAGAATACAAGATGTTTGCATAAAATGAGAAATTGTGTCTCATAACTAAAAAAAATCAAACTGAACGCTTTTTTGAGAGTTGCTACATAGCGTTTAAAACGTTGTGTCGCTGAGCAGGACATTACTGGGGCAGCTGGTGTCCCGGTGGTGATCAGAAGGCCGTGGATTTAAATCCCAGGTCTGCTAGTGGCACCACTGAGGTTCCCCTGAGCAAGGTACCGTCCCCACACCCTGCCCCCCAGCGCTGGGTTCCTGGCTGAGCACCGCCTCTCCTGGTGAATGGGTTAAAGAGGTGTGTTCACCTATGGCAGTAAGGGACACTTTTTTGTTGTGGCTAATCAAACAACATGTTGGAAACTCAAGACTAATGTACAGATTGTAACAGAAGAAGTAGCCCCAGGCTCCTCCTTGGCACAACTGTCCAAGCATCACTCCCTTCACCAGGTGGTTGTAAATTTAATCCCTGGAGATACAACAACCATTCATTGTCAGCAGGGTGTGATATGCATATATGCAGCATTTTTGTTTGTGTGCAGCTTTTCTACAGTGACTCCTTCAGTAAAGAGTCCTGGCATAGAGCACTGTATTATCTGACTAATCAATAACGATTGGCTTTCTTTCTTTGTTAGTGACATTAGCGCTGTTGGCAGAACCGTTCCATTTCTGGGATATGATTTTTTAAAAATAAGATTGAGAAATTGATCTCGATTTTCTGTGGATCCAGGGCTGTTTCCTCTTCAGCCTTGATTTCCCAACCCCCCCCCCCACAAGAACAGAGCCAGATCAGAGGGGCTGTGGTAGAATTTTAAATGAATGGTGCTTCTGTTAATTGTGGAAATATTACAAGGAGTGTCCTATTGTTAAATGTGGGTTATTATAGTGTAACTAGTGCATTCAATATTATTAGGCAGCTTTGATGTTATTTTCATTAGTTAAGTGAAGTATACGAGGGTTCATGTCATTTTCTGCATTTTGGAACAAAATTGTTTGGCTCCTGGAAGCCCAGACTTTGATATTTAAATTTCAGTAAGAAGCATTTTCTGTGCTTTAAAGTCATTACTGAAGTAATTCAATGCATTGGATTTCAAAACCCATCCCTAATCCTAACACAATCCACTAAATTTCCTAAAACATATGTTTTGACTGTTTAATTCGTATTTGGAATAAAATGGAGGTCGAGGCCCAACAGCAGGGACTATTTGTTCTTTCTCAGACCCACATAAAAGTCTTTTATATTAATCCCTGGCAATTATTTTTATTCACTACTAAGAATTAGGACCCTGAGGCTTAAACTTAACCCCTGTACCGCACACTCTCATGAATCAGACAGAGTGTGGCAGTAATTCTCAATAAATGAGAGTCGTTTATCATTTCGGCGTAGGAGTGATTAGGCGCTGTATTGCTTACCCTGGACATTTTTCAAGCGTGTACGGTAATAACACACGACGAGGGCTGATTTTAGCCTGGGTATGTTTCAACTAGGCCTTTGGGCTTCTGAGAGAAATTAATGTTCAGTTAGAAAGTGAAATTAGTCTCTTGGGACCAGGTCTGGTCTTGTAATGAGAATGTGTAGAGAACCGTAGCCCAGCTGCTCTTTCTCACTTAAAAATGTCCTTTCTCTGGCTAGCTAGTTTAGCTAGAGTTATCTCTTGTAATCTGGACATACTATAGTTACTTCAGAGAGGGTTTTAGAGGACGGTAACTTATTTAGCACCACAATCCAGCCCCAAAAGTTTCACAGGGTGTCATCATGTCTGGCCCCGCAACACCAAAGAGAAGTGCGCCAAAGTGGCGCTTGAATTTTAATTATGCCGTATAAACAGTATCTGTGTTGTCGTTGATTAGTTTTTGAAGTGCTGACGTTGTTTAGCTGTGGTGCTAAAACGGAGGCGCGAGAAGGTGCACCGTTCACATTTAAGTTAATGAAACTTCATAATGGGAATTCATTGTGTGCCAGGGCAGGAAAATCAAATGAAAAAAAAAAAAAGCTTAATAACAGCCTGGCAAAATGCCAGCGCTAGACTCAGAATTGTGCTGGGCTGCCCGTCCTCTCCGTTAACCCCGGGGGGATCCCTCGCTGGCTGCTCTCTCTTTTGGCTTTGCCCGGCGTTTTGCACAGCATCGATCAAACTGTGCAGCAACAGACCCAGTTCTGATGACCTCCATATCTTTCGCTGGGCTCATCAGTGTAAGTACGGCCGGTCCTGAACAGGAGTTTTCGGTTTCTGACAGCACTGGAGAACGACCTCGCTTCCTTTCAAGTCTCGATTGAAGTGGATGTTGAAAAATCCCTCTTGTCCAGTCGTTTCTTGACCTCAGATTCTCGGGTCATGAATGGTGCCTTCTGTGCCTTCTGACCAATGAGAGATCGGCTTCACGCTGAGGCTCGAGTCTATTTTGATCTCTTTGTTCTGAGATAGCTTCTCCCACACAAAGGTGCCAATTATGGTGACAGGGGGTTCTTGGAGAGCGTGAATGTGAAGCAAAAATGGATCACAGGTCCAGTGGTGTGAGACTGCAGGTCTGAAGAACAAACTGCGGCAAAATCATCCCTTGACACAAAAGGTAGTCAAAATGCTCGAGACCAGTTTTGTTAGGTTATAAAAGGGAACAGTGATCTAACCAGCACCTGCCTGGTCGTGGCTGGCCGTTTATATAGTGACTTTCTAAGTACTCAGTGTCGCTTTACGAGAGGCAGAAATATAAAGGAAAGGCTCAAACAAACAAGATGATAGAAAACCACAATAACAAAACAAAGAACACCCTAATGGAACGCTGGGTCCAATTATAAGCTCATTTGAAAAGGTACATTGACACTGTTTTTACAAGTCACAAAATCATTATTCTACACAATATTTCAACTGCAAAAACTTTTTAAAAGCCTAGTGATTGTTGCTATATGGGACATATTTTCAAGAAGTATAATTTTAACAACAAAAACTGCTGCTCAAGTAGCCACTGATGCTAATGAATCAGCACTTTCAATTCCTGGACAAGAAAAACACTCTGTTTATGATAAGAGATTGGTCTGAAAGCAGGACAAGTTTGTTAAATCTCAAACCTGTTAGTTTTGGTGAGTTCTGGCAGCTGATGAAGCTTCTTCTGCTGCTCCCGAGGTGGTCCTCCTCACATTCAGATGTCTCCGTAGCTCCAACAACTTCTCAGTCCTTAACTCACCTCTCTGTGGTTGACAATATCGTCTACTTGACTAGTATTTGAACGAAAGACTACTATTGTGGCTTCTACTGCAACATATGTATATGGGAGCGGCTTCAGCTAACTATTAATACACCCCCTACTGGACATATTGTGAACTGCAGTAACAAAAATGCAGTAGTGTAAAACATAAATATTAGTTTGAGTGTGATTAAGAGCTCATTTTGAAATACCAACAGATATTCTAAGCTTATAAAATGCAGTTTGGGCCGGCCCTGCTTTCTCAAACAAAATGGGCCCAGCTCGGTTTTATAGTTGGTTTCCCAGCTGTGCTTGCTTAATTAATGGCAGTGATAAGAATATTAATGTCTCCCTTCAAAAGCCAAGTTTGAGACCTCACACTGAACTTCAGTTCTGAGTGAAATGTTGCAGAACTCCTCGCAGGGTGCAGTCATGCCTCAAGACCCACAGGAGCCAATTTGAGCTTCCATTATACATTTGAACATCAGAGATCTGTCAAAGCTTTTGCCCTCTCCACCTGGTTATGGGTGTGTTTCATATCCCAAGGGGTCAGCACTATACACTCCAATTAAAGAGCACTGCTCTTAAAGGTTGTTTCATATAGATGTATAGATTGATATGGGTTTAGACATTTAACTAAGTAAAATGAAAATTACACTTGATTTAATTATAAAAAAAACTTTTAAAATGCTCACATCCTGTGTGTTTCCTAAACTTTTCTCCTACGGTTCTGTCATGTGGTTTTAAGCTAAAATTCTATTTTCCAAAATCTCTTCACCTCTTAGCATGAAACAGGTTGCTTTTGGTTCCTGATAAAAGCCAGGTTAAGGGCCTTTATTCTGTTCTGACTGGCTGCCCTGTATTGTGCCCCAGCCAAAAAACAGTCCAGACTGAAACCCCTGTTAGGAAACTGTGATTGCAGCACTGAAATAATAATGATTTAATGTTGAACAAAAAGAATCAATGAGTCTTTTGCTCATTATCGTGGTATTTGATGCAGAGCTGGAAAAAATGATTGAACTGTATGTTCTGATGATACAGTCTGATTGGTTGGGAGGCTGTAATTTGTGATTAATTGCTTAGGTCCCTGTAAATTACCTATGGACCGTGCCTCCCTGTCAAAGAGGGTGTCAGTGTTTTGATGAGAGGGTGAAGCACAACTATCCTTCTGTCGCAAAGAGACAAAAGACCCCGACTGAGAAAGTAAAACCACCATCCAATCGACAAAACAAAAACCCTCCATCAACAAAACTGCCACCCCGTTGACAAAACAATACCGCCATCAATTCAACAGAATGAAAATCCCCCACCCTCATAGACAAACCACCTCCTGAGCCCCCAAGCGGCAAACTAACACGCCTCCCTTGGTTTGCCCCAGGTAACAGGGTCATCAGGTCTGGCCACATTTTTTCCACAATAGCAGAGCACTTTGTCTCTCTATTGCAGTTCATCGATTTTATACTTAAGCATCCAAAGCAAAGCTCTCCGAAAACATTGCAGCCATTTAGTCTGACTCTGAAGAAGAGCGTGACAGCAGCCCAGCAGCCCTTCATCCCGTCGCTCCTCCTGAAAACCTTTCAGCGACTGTGGAACGTTTGTTGCAGAGAGAGTCAATGATGTCAAGGAGGCCGGAAAAAAGCAAAGAATCCCAAATGCGAAATAACAAATGTGGAGCAAAACACACAGCAGACTCGTAAAACCGACTTTAAGACACTAAAGCTCAGGTCGGTTGAAAAACATCAATGTTTGTGTGTCTCCAAACATTAGTCACATCACACTTTGCATTTTCTCAGAGAAATACAACTAGTTATTCTTTTTATTCCACACGTGTTTAGAGCCATGTGAGTAATCAGAAAATTTTCAGATGTGGCTCGTGCCTTAGATCCTGCCTCGCTGCGCTTGTACACAGTGTCTTCTTCAGATGATCAGGGGGAGAGTATTTTAAATTTTTGTATTTTTGTGGTTGAGTCTCGTCCACAGTGTATGGCAGAGAGAGCAGTGGGTGAGTGGCCTTGCGAGTCTGGGAGCGATAGTGTCGTGAGCATTGTGAGGTCATGCCTGGTGGCTGCAAAGGGAATAAAACACAAACGCGGAGAAAAAATGTGAAGCAAAACACACAGCAGACTCGTAAACAGACTTCAAGACCCTGAAGCTCAGGTCAGTTATAAAAAAATTCGTGTCTCACTGTTTGTTGTGGTTTAATTAAAAATAATCACACCATGAACATGCACCTTCAGCCATCATAACTTTTCTTTTAACCCATAAAAGCTCATTTTGGTGTCTCCCAACAATGGTTTTACAGCAACAGTGAGAACACACGTCGCATTTTCTCACGGAAATGCATATAGATGTGATTATACTTCTACAAGTCCCCAGCGTAACTGCTTATGTAATTACACACGTGTTACAGCATGAAGAACTGTTTTTCCGACAGCACTTTTCTCGCACTGCACCTGCACGAAACGCCAAGTCTCCTGGCAGTTAGCTTGTTAAAATCAATACGTTCGTTCATTCATTTATTCACTCGTCCATGCCTGCATCTGATCTTTGTCTTTGTCCTCAGTGCCCTCATCCTGTGTTAATAATTCATGCTCGGTGGTATCTACAGTAATCCTCTGGTTTAAGCTGGGGGAGGCCGCGTTGTGTACAGGAGTGAATGCACAATGAATCATAGAGCATGAGTATCATCACAATGGTGCATGAACCGCCGTGGGAATAATGCTCCAGAAGACTCACCGTCTCACTGGAATGATGAGGCTGAATTGTGGCCCAGGCCTTTTGTTTCCCGAACAGAACTGCAGAATGGGGCTGGTTGTCTTGCAGAGACTTTTGATTATGTAATCGTCTTTTGCTCTCGTCAGAAGACACATTTTGTCGCAAGTTTTGGGGGCTGCGATCTTATTTGCCGACCAGGGCGCACTGGGGTGGGGTGGCATGTGGCGGGATGTGGGCTGGGGGGAGGTTACTGTATTTGCCAATGGAGGAGGAATGAATGGGAAGTAAATTTGTCGGCTGGGAGGGGTGGTGAGTTTAATGACCAGGGGAGAGGATGTGAGCCTATTTGTCAACCCAGGAAGGGCAGTAAGCATATTTGTCAGTCGGGGGGCGCAGGGTGGGGGGGGTGGGGGTGGGCGTGGTTAGCATATTTTTTGTCTACCAGGGAAAGGGTGGTGAGCATATTTGTCAACTGGGGGCGAGGTAGTGAGCATCTTTGTCAAACGTGGGAGGAGTAATGGGTGTATTTGTTGAATGGGGGAGGAGCGGTGAGCGTATTTATTGACCTTGGTGAGGGATTGATTCAAAATCTTGTGGAGACTAAATTTATAAATTTAATTTAAATTTTAAAATAATTGATTAAAACGTGGTTTGGAGGAAGCGACTCATGACAAGAAGCGATCCCCAGCGTCCCCAGCCTAAATGACATCCATGACAGTCTGAACCCATCCAGTTATCCCAAATGACTGCTTTTCTGTGCAGGAGCGTGTGAGGTTTCTGATTAAAATGGCATCTGTTTCCTTCGAAAGAGGAACTTGCTGTGGCGTCTGGGTGCAATTACCCACCGGTGGAGAACGGAGGAGCTGATTGAAGACAGCCAATGTGTTCCAACTGCTTTGAGGGAGAAGTGACGAGGCTTTGTTTCCGCCAGTGTCTGTTAGTGAGAGATTAAGACTGACAGGCTGCTTGAGCGGCGAAAAGCTGACGTTCCTCTTTGTCAGCGCAGGGCCGCTTCCTCTAAAACTTCAAGACATAAAGTCCCTGGTCGTACATAACAGGGAAAATAGGTTTCTCTGACAGCAAAAAAGCAAATCAGATTAATTAAAATCAGATAGGATTTAGGCACATGTGGTGTTATTGACTCTGTATTGTGTCCTGCTAATTTCCTGAGTGTGTGTGATTATCATATTGCTTACTAGTCAAATGGAGAATAGAACCTTGGCCAGCTCATTGCACAAGCAACCTGGAACACAGCAGTTCTGGGCTTTTTATTCAGTTTGTGTGACAGGAGTGGCTTGAGGGTCATTTCTAGAGCTGCTGTTTCTCAGCAGTGATGGGAAGCATGTTTTTTCAGACTCCTCAGGGTGCCGAAGACAACTCATTTATGCATGTCGTTTCTTCAGAGCACTTCTTATCCTGATTCTGGCTTCATCAGCATAACTGGATTGAAAGGAACAAGACCAGAAAAGGAACATATCTTTAATTTTTAATTCATTTTTGTTAAGTAGAATCACGTTTGTATCTAGACTCTGTTCTGCTGTTCTTTTTGTACTGTATTATTCAGTTTTGGGAAACAAAAGTGTTAAACTACTGAAACACGCAATAATTTAGGATCCTAGAAAATGTTTCTCTGTGTGGTAGATGTGGCCAAGTGAGCTCTCTCATTGGTCGGACCTTCAGGAGTCCCACCGTGTCGGATCAAGCACCAACATCATGTGGAAGAGGAATCAGCCAATCATGGTCTGATTTACGATGGATGGGGCCACTTTCATAGAAGAATGTGACTCTAGCCCATAAGGAGGTTCTAGATATGTGAATGTGAGCGGCGGTCTAACCAGTGTGTGTGTGTGTGTGTGTGTGTGTGTGTGTGTGTGTCAGGTGATCTAACCAGTGTGTGTGTGTGTGTCAGATGGTGTAACCAGTATGTGTGTGTGTGTCAGGTGGGCTAACCTGTGTGTGTGTGTGTGTGTGTGTGTGTGTGTGTGTATGTGTGTGTGTGTGTGTATGTGTGTGTGTGTGTGTATGTGT
>JBBPCX010069821.1:0-11071 GCA_037974365.1 Hydrocynus forskahlii | reverse complement strand
AACATGCATTTGAGTGCATTTTGAGTGTTTTATTTTTTAAAAATATACTGTTATCATTGGGCAGTTTGTTCAAAAACATTTCAATTGTACTCTAATAGTTGATGACTGCAATTCATATAGGTGATTTGGAAAATCTAAGAAAAATATGATTTGCATAATAATTTGGAACGCAGTGTAGTCGTGTGTTTTTTCCTGTTTTTTTCTGTGCGCGCGCTTGTGTACACAATGCAGTCTCTGCCTCTGATTGGCTGACGTTGACACGCGTTCTGTGACTTAACCAATTAACCAGTCCCTTCATAAAAAGGGCAGTACTGTTGGCGCGAGTAGAATCTACACATAATACCACAAAACAAGAGACATGGCAACAGAGGTGACGGACACATGTGTGGAGATACTTCACTCCAGACCACACAAACAGTATGGTGACCTGCACAATCTGCAAGTCAGTGTTAAAGTACAGTAACAGTACCGGTGTTCTGCACGGCATCTGAAATGCCTCTGCTAGCTAATATGGCTAAAGCTAGCACTGAAGGGAGTCGTCCAGTCCAGAGGATGCTGAGTGGCACTGCAGCTTAAACTGTTCCCACTTTCTGTTGTACATTTAAATTTACCAGAAAATTCAAGGCATTAGCCTTCATTTTGTTTTGTTTAATTGTCATGTTGACTGTTAATGTTACAGAGAACTTTAATAAAAGTTGCTCAGTGTTGGACACCTGTGTTCCTCCGCTGCGTGTGTGATGACGTCATCAAATGACTAGTCGACTCAACTTCAACTTTGATGACGGATAAGTCGACTTGAAAAAATCTGAAGTCGTTAATGCCCTAATGGTCACTATGGTACAATGGCATATTGCTAATTTGCGTAGCCATGTCCGGAACGCTGGTGCTGAGCCATGTCTCCATAAACGAAAACACAGCAGTCTCTGAACTCATGCTGTGTAGTTTGCTGGTGTCGGATGTAGACCAGTTTATTGTCCAGGAAGAAAACATTGGAGAGAAAGATGGATGGGATTGCAGGCTGGCTAGCGTTAGCATTTTGCCATAGACACCCACTGCAGACTGAGACCCCAGTGCAGGCCGAAAAATGCCCAGGTGCTTTAGCAGCTCAACCAAAAGCATGACTGAATTGGAATCCTCTACCTTTGGGGTCCAGGTTTAATTCAATTCAATTCAATTTTATTTATAAAGCACTTTTTACAAACAAGTTGTCACAAAGCCGCTTTACAGAGTCCAGGTCTGAGCCCCTAGTGAGTAAGCCAAAGGCGTCAAGAGTTGAGGAAAACCTCCCTCAGCTGGAGGAAGGAACCTAGGTAGGAACCAAGACTCAAAAGGGGAACCCATCCCCCTCAGGTCAACCCAGAGAGAAAGGAACGAGAATCTTTATGGGGATAAATAACAAGAGAAGGCAAGATTATAGACAGATAGCCCAGCTACGGCTAAATGTCCAGTTAAATGTTCATAGAGGTAAATATTGTTGGAAGAGAGTCCTCTTCCAGCCTGTAAACTGGGAGAATGGGCTTGTTTTTGTGTAGGTGTGTATGAGATAGAGAGATAGAGAGGGAGAGAGAGAGAGAGAGAGAGAGAGAGAGAGAGAGAGAGAGAGAGAGAGAGAGAGAGAGTGAGTGAGACGAAAGAGATTCTTTGAGCAGTTTAGGAAGGAAGACAACCAGAGTACTACCCATTACAGCTTAGATTTCATGATTTACCTGTGTGAGGAGCTGAGACTGAGGCTGGTCAATATCTTGGTTAAGGCACCAGTGTCGTTGTTTGCATATATGCCACCAGGGTTATTGGACTGGGGCACAGGCCTTGAATTGCCATTGTTGATGGACACGTAAGAAGTGGGGTTTTTGGGAGACAGGCTTCTGGGAGTAGGGCTATAGCCACTGCTGACTGGTCGGAAAACCTGCAAAAAAAGCACTAAGGTGACTAAAAAAACACGATACTCCACCTGCCAAATATAATCTTAAAATAATATATGTTCCAGGATGTCATAACTCCTCAATTATTTCAGTACTTCAGGCAATCAAAAGGTACTGCTGACATGCACATAAGTCATAAAGTGATATTTAGCAACTGTTTTTGATGTGTTTGCCCAGCCTATTCAATTAAAAGAGCAAAATGACTACAAAGTATGGATTCCAACAAGATAATGCAAGACAATACCAAACAAGACAATACCAAATAACAAATGAAATTCAGGCATTGCTTAACATAACCAATCACTGAGATCCTGTGGGTCTATGGCAGAAAATGCATGGATAAGAAAATCAACCATGGATGGTCTGGAGACCACACAGTGAAAATGTCTGTAAAGCAGTTCCTTTAATAATTAAAAACAATGACAAAGCAGTGCATCATATAGCTTAAGGTAAGATAAACTACAAATTCTGAAGAACACCACACTGCCAAATAGAATGTTTGTAATAAAATATAAAGCCAAAATGAAAATAAAAAGTATACATACCTTCACAATTTGTTGTTCTCTCCCATTTTTTTTTAATTTAATGATACTGCCTGTCAGACTGCAAGCCTTTTATATTGTCTTGCCTGAATATCAAGCATTTGCTGTTGCTTTCCTTAATGAAGTAAGCTGACAGGATGTAACAGTATATAAACAAAAGAAAGAGGCACTACCATGCCCGGCTCATAAATTACAAAAATTAAACTTTTTTGTAAAGTGCATATTTGTTTACACATATACATCTTTTTGTTATCTTTTGTTATTTGATATCATTTTTGAATTTATGCCCCAGAAAGTTAATATTATCTTTCCCTTTTCTAATCATTCATCACATTCATAATTATCAAACTATTTTGCTGAAGTATTTATTGCAGGATACAGATTAGACAAAGAATTTCCTTGAGAAAATGGAAATAATAGTAGTGGGTTCTCAATACTCAAATGTGTCAGAAAATTCCTGATGCTTCTATGCTTATGGCATTTAGCAGTCACTTTTATCCAAAGCGACTTCCATTCCTGCTGTCTGTCAGGGGGCAGTCTCCCTGGAGCACCTTGGGGTTAAGGGTCTTGGTCAGGAACCCAGTGGTTGTATGCCGAATGTAGGATTCAAACCCATGACTTCTTGGCCCAGAAGCAAGTATCCTAACCACTAGGCCACCACCACCCTGTTAAGATTTCCTTTCATTTTGTTTTAATACTCGCATATAAAGAGTTAGATTTAAATTTAATAACTCAAATTGTAGGTACATTTTGTTTACCAAATGTTACACTTTTACAGCAATACAAAGGCCCATTAATCATGTTACCCCTTTATCTCCTTTACAATCCCTTACTTCAGTTTCTAATCTATAATTCTTGGTAGTGTTATCTTCAAACTTTTCTGCAGGGACTGCAGATACTACTAAGTGTATGTAGGACAATAGCCTTGTAAATTTTTGCCAGCAGCTCCCTCAAACAGAAAAACAAGACAAACTATGTACAAAGCAGAGATAGAAATAAAAAGCAATAAAATATCAAAAATGAGTCTGTGTTTAGAAGACCATTGATAATAGCAATAAGAATCACTCTGACCAAGTGGAGACCAGGAGCCATGTTTAAGTATGTACGTATAATAGCAAACCTAAGCTTAGTCTAAGAAACTGGACCAAGGAAAGACGTTTGCATTCGTTGTTTTAAAGCCTTATACATTTATAGTCCTGTGTACATACACACCAGAATGCTAAATGGCACCTAAGAAATAGTAACACTAAGAAATATTGTTACTTTTTCAAATCTATTAAAATGTCCAATAAGGTACAATCTGCCAAGATGTGAAATGAATGAGCTCTCTTCCACCCTTCTGCAGATTTAAATTTGACGTCTTTTTTCCTTTGTTTTGGACATGCCGTACCACCACCAGTTTAAAGTCAATGAATGAAGATAAATGAATAAAAAATGTTAATGATATATTTTTCTAGCCTTTCATGCAGGAATTACATTTTGAAAAATAGATATGTACCACTGACATGCAAAGAAACCATTACAGCCCATTTATGATTTTTCTACAGGTTTTGGACAGCAGGCTATCTGAGACCATTTTCGGGCTTGCACGTTTCCCACCACACATTTTCATTCACACCTGACCATAAACAGCCTGGCCAAGTCAAATCAACTAGATTTACTGTCATTTCAGCCATAAACACAATACAGAGTGAGATGAAACTACATTCCTCCAGAACCATGATGCAACGCAATACATAAGTACACACAGGATATACAGTATGCAAAGAGTGCAGGTAAGAGAGCATGAAAACCACAAACAACAAAACAACAGGCCAAGACAACATTTAGTGCAGCTAACAACTAAATGAATGCAATATTATGAGAGATAGTGTATTCTAGCAGTGGAACAATTCCCATACAATTCCCTGTGAGGCAACTACTGAGAGTAATCTCTACATTCCCTCTGTAAAGTTCTCTATGATGTGAACATCAAGGAATGTGATGTGGGAACAATTTCCACTGAGGAGCTGTTGATGTTCAGCAGGGAATTGTATGGGAATTGTTCCACTGCTAGAATACACTATCTCTCATAATATTGTATTATACAGCAGTGATCATGCTGTGCCCTCCTGAAGTCAACAACCATCTTTTGCATTTTTGTCCACAGTCACAGAGAGGTCGTCAGATCTGCACTAGTCCATTAGCCACTGCACCCCTTCTCTATATGCCAGCTCGTAGATTCCACTGATCAAACCAGCAGTCATATCTTCAACAAACTTGATGATGTGTCTTGAGCTGTGTATTCCTGCACAGTCATGGGTCAGCAGCATGAACAGCAGGATTCTGAGCACACAATACTGGGGGGCCCTTGTACTCAGTGGTGGTGATACTGGAGGTGGTTACTCCCAAATCATGACTGAGGCCTCCAGTCAGGAACTCCAGGATCCAGTTACAAAGAGATGTGTTCAGGCCAAGTTGTCTCAACTTTCAAATCAGACGTTGAGCAAAGAAGGTGTTGAATGCTGAACTGAAGTCTACAGGTGCGGGTAGCTGATTTTGTATGTGCCTTGCGACAAGTCTCTCAAAGCACTTGATGATGACGTGGACAGGACATAGTTACTGAGGCAGGACACTGATGACTTTTTGGCACAGGGATGATGGTGGTGGCTTTTAAGCACTGAAATGACTGAGAGATTCTGAAGATGTCTGTGAGAACATCTGCCATCTGGCCTGCACATCCTCTGAGCACAGACTTCCGTGGGTTGACTCTGAGTAGAGTTTTCCTATCAGCCATGGGACCAGCATGACAGACACATGATCAGAGCAGTGGGTGTAGGGCGCAGCACGGTACGCACCAGCGATGTTTGTGCAAATACAGTCCAGCAGTATGTTTGCCCCCCCACATTGGTAAGTCCACATTATTGATGGAATTCTGCCAGAACTGGCTTGAGATTCCAGTGATCAAAATCTCTGGCAACAACAAGCAGTCAATCTGGGTTTGATATTGGAGCTCACTCCACGGCTCCATAAAGTTCACCCAGCATGTTGTTAACATTTATGGTCACAGGAGAACATTAGCCTGTTGCTAATCAATTCCGGAACACTGTCGCTGAGCCATGTCTCAGCAAAAACAAAAACACAGCAGTCTCTGAACTCACACTGGATAGTTCGCTGGAGTTGGATGTAGTCCAGTTTATTGTCCAGAGAGCAAACATTGATGAGCAGGATGGATGGAATAGCTGGCTGATTAGCATTAGCTGTTAGCCTAGCATGGACCCCCGCTTGTTTGCCTTGCTTCTGCTACCTTGTGCACTCTTTGCGGTGTGTACTCCCCCAGCCAGGGCCTGGTCATCATAGGAAGCGGACATCACAGAGCTTCAGCAGTTGTCTGTCCTTGAGGTTAGTTTCTTGTTTGTATCTGAAGCAGTGTGTGGCAGTTGTAGTCGTTGTTACCAGCTGTTCAGATACATGTTAGCAAATGTTTGGAGTGAAGCTAACTGAGAACACACTTGTGTATCGGGGTGGGAATCGAAACCCGGTTCTGATTAAAACCAGTTTTAATTTTGCGAAGCAGCGGAATTGTTTACCTTCGATGTTATCGGTTCCTCTAACGATTCTTTTGGACTTTTTCCTGCTTGTGCGCAATGACGTCACACTCTGACACTGGTTACAAAGAACACAAAATGACAGTTGTGTTCTTTGTAACCAGTGTAGTGCTGTTTTAACTTGCAAGGGTGGTAAGATAAGTGCATAATTTATTGTTTAAGTGCTCATATTTATCATGTGTTACAAGGTGAGCTTGTTGCCTCAAGAAACTTTGCATTCTGGGTAACTGAGCCTCTAGGAAGGCTGGGGGATGTAGTTTCAGTGTGTGTGGTAGCGCAGGGAGTTTTTCGGGAGTTTGACATGCCCGCCTTGTTTTGTGAGTGATTCTCGGCACTCTAATGTTCTTTTGGAGACAGTAAATAAATGCTCCTGTTCTCAGAAGAACAGGAAAGAACAGACCCTGCTCCCCGTAATTGTAACAAGCCTCTCAGCCATTGCTGAGAGTAACAAGCCTGGCTGGCAGTCACTAAAGCCGAGGCTGAGAAGGCAACACATGTAAAGGACAAGATTGAGTTCAGACACCTAATAAAACAGTTGCTTTTGAAGCTAAAAAATGGCCTATGACTACCTTTTTTATGTAAATATGTAGCTAACCAGGTCTTATTACCTGTCCACAAAAATATGATCGGAAAAATATGACTTTAAACCTTAAACTAAATTTTTTGTGACTTTAATACCCTAAAGCTCAGGCCAGTTATGAAAGGAAAGATGAGTGTCATTGTTTGTTGGGGTTTATAGTAAAACTTTTCAAGGTGAAAAATGTGTCTAAAGGACAAAAAAGTGTGGTAGTGTGACAGGCTAGTTAGACAGCAGGTTTTGTGCTGAACAGAGTTTTTTACGCCAGTTCTCCGAGTTGTCTGTCTTCATGTCCCCTAATTCCCCTTGAATCTGTGCACCATGGGTAAAAAATGTATTTATCTTGAGCCTTAATGAGATTAAAATGGGTTAGTTTGAACATGAACGGCAAATTTTTCTCTGCCTGTCTGTCTGTCACGGCCACACTCATACTCTGGCCCCACCATCGCCCCTTATAGGGAAACAACACTTAGTGAGACCCAGTTTCATTACTTTAGAAATATATATAAACAGTTGCTGAAGCAAACCCTCTACAAATGTTTATCTTATCATACCATGTTAGGAGACACAGAACTGAAACTTGTCTGTCTTTGGGTCAGGTCTTGGTTTAAAACTTTTTAACCAGTTCAGAAGTCAAGTTGCATTTCTTAGTTTGTAGAGAACATGGCTGATGCTAGTTTTCTCAAATATTTGTGAGCAGAAGTTATAAGTCCAAACTTGTGTCAGATTTCACTGGCCTGTCTTAGGGCTGGTCGATCTACGGGATCTGAATTAATCGTCTCCAGTAAAACCCATTTTCATTAATTAAGCCTACAGAGAAAATTCCCTGCAGATTTATAGTTGTTACTATGCTGCATGTTTTAGGAACAGTGGTTGAATTTGCAGTGGTGGGGGTGGGAGGTAATTGAAATCATCTGGTTAATACTGACTGTTTGAATGAACAGACACAACCCCATTCTCGAAATGTCTGTTAATTTACCAAGTAGAGGCATTTAGCTTTTTGCACTGTGCTTTGTGCTACAAATTAAAAAAGAAACGCCAATTACCACTTGGAACTCCTAGATTCCTAGTAAAGAATGACAAATGACAAAGCCAGGTTGACTCTGTGTAAACAACCGAAGCTCTCTGACCTCCTCTCCCTAATGACAGTGTGCTCTAGTGCTCAGTGTGCTCATTTCTAGAGATGAGAGTAATTGTTATTTACCACCCTAACCCTAGTTATTAAAACCAAAACAAATAAATCAGCATTTTCCATTCTGACTGACTGAAACGGGTAGACCCCCCAGACCTCCAGACATTTACAAAAGTCCAAAAATAATACTAAATATTAAGGGAGCTGGTGACCTTTAGGGAGTTGCCCCTGTGATCAGAAGGTTGTGGGTTCGCATCCCAGGACTGTCAGAGGCTCCACTGAGGTACCCTTGAGCAATGTACCATCCCCACACACTGTTCCTCAGGCTTCGCTTGGGTGAATGGGTTAAACGCGGAGAACAGTCCTCTGAGTGTCACGTCTCCCCTTCTTCTCTCCCAGACACACAGAGCATGCGTATGAGCAGATGTCCTTCTTTAGATTTCATTATTTTAAACTTAGTGAAAGCAAAGGGCACGAGGGCCAGTAAACACACTTTAAACGAAACCAAAAGGAGAACAGAGAAACACTCAAAAATACAGCCAAGGTGACGGTGGACCAACAATCCAGGTCGGTCCACAAGAAACTTAAATACGAAATCCCCAAACTAAAGAAACCAATAGAAACTCAAAACTCATTTCCTCTGAGCACACAGTCAGGTGAAACACATAATTAATACAAACAAGACTGTGTGCTCAGGCCTTCACAATAAAAGTCCCACACACCACACAACGAAACAAACACAGCAAAGGATGGCCGCCAACCATAATCATACCCAGGCCTGTTAGGCCTGACAGTACACCCCCCCTTTGGAACGCCCCACCGGGGTGCCAATAGACCCCCCATGGATTCCACTGGAGCCCTCAGGGAGCCCCTCGCTGTTCTCAGGAGTGGAGCCCTCTCTGTGGACTCCACCGGAGCCTTCGGGGAGCCCCTCACTGTCTTCTGGAGTGGAGCCCTCTCCTTGGACTCCACCGGAGCCCTCGAGGAGCCCCTCGCTGTCTTCTGGAGTGGAGCCCTCACCGTGGAATCCACTGGAGCCCTCAGGGAGCCCCTTGCTGTTCTCGGGAGTGGAGCCCTCTCCGTGGACTACACCGGAGCCCTCGGGGAGCCCCTTGCTGTTCTCGGGAGTGGAGCCCTCTCCGTGGACTCCACCAGAGCCTTCCATGACCCAAGGACCCCCCCAAAATATTCAGGGGGAGCCTCGAGTGAGGCTTGCTGTCCCAGCTGAGAGCTCCCCTTCTGAGGTGAGCCAGGCATGAGCTGGAGTGGCAGAGTGCCAGAGGAAGCCTCAGACTTCCAGGGCCACTGGTGACCAGGTGGTAGACGTAAGCGATGTGGACCCCCACGCCTCCTTCGTCACCTTACTGCGGATCTCCCGCCTCACCTCTCGGTGAGCGAAACGGGAGCTCCTCCGTGGGTGAGTCAAGGACAAGGGGGACCACAATGTGCTTCAGGTGTATAATTGGGGATCCATCGATCCGCCCATTGCACCAGAAGCTCAGGTCCTCTTCCTCATCCTCCGACTCACCACCACACAACAACTCGGCTGTAAACGAGCTTGTCCTCTCCGGTTCCCCCCCGAACCGGAACCAGCTTGCCTCACTCCAGGCAAACTCCTCTACACTCTCGAGCAGGAAGGTTGTCAAGGCCCCAAGGACCAGTTTCTTTGGAGCTGGTTCCCGCCCTGCGAGCTCTCTGTCTCCTGCACCATGGTTTGATAGGTCGGTCCATCTGTCACGTCTCTTCCTATTCTCTCCCAGACACACAGAGCAGGCGCATGAGCAGACATCCATCTTCGGATTTCTTTATTTTAAGCTTAATGAGAGCAAAGGGCACGAGGGCCAGTAAGCACACTTTAAACAAAACCAAAAGGAGAAAAGAGAAATACTCAAAAACACAGCCAAGGTGATGGTGGACCGACAACCCAGGTCGGTCCACAGCAAACTTAAATATGAAGTCTCCAAACTAAAGAAACCAATAGAAACCCAAAGAAACTCATTTAACACACGGTCAGGTGAAACACATAATTAACACAAACAAAACCATGTGCTCAGGCCTTTACAATGAAAGTCCCACACACCACACAACAAAACAAAACACGGAGAAGGATGGCCTCTAGTGGCCGCCAACCGTAATCATACGCAGGCCTGCCAGGCCTGACACTGAGGTACCAAGCAATCTAAAAATTACAGTTATACCTTTAATGGTTTCCTCAAATAATTATTTAGCACTTAGCAAGGCTATAAATAAAACAAAAGTGACCTGTGATTGCATGATGTTCTTTCAGGGTCTTTCAGTTCCTACAATGAAAGCCACTGTGTTCCTACAAACTAGCGGAAGTCACAAATAATCTACAGAATTCACACAGCTCATAGTCTATTGACACACGGCCACAGACTATCCATCTGTTTTTGTTATCTGTCGTGTTCAAATATTACCCTCAAATATTTTTTTGTGAAAATCTGCCTTACTTACACCTACCACAACCCATGACATTTATGGACACTGGATTTAAAAAACTATGTCTTGAGAGTATAAGGTGCATTTGGACAGTCATCATTTCTATGTATCATTTCCTCTAAATCCTGTTTTGCATTACATGAGATTTAATCACTCCAACATTCCAAAAAGTGAGTACGGCACAACAATAAAATGAACACTTAGATCTTTACATGGGTTTACAAGTAGTCAGGACAGAAGTCCCCATTAAAAGTCCCCTATAACTTATTTAGAGAACAAAGTTCAGCATTTCTCAAGTTACAAGCACACAGAGTTATTGCAAGTCTCTTTGTTTGTTATGAATTATGTTTCACAAGCAGATTGCTCCCCTTGCTCTAGCGTGGAATTTCCTCACATTAATCAGGACAAGACTAGGAATTCTGTGAAAATGTTTCTTCAAAGTAGGAATTCACCTTGTAGACCTCTTAAGTTTAAACTAAATAAGCTGTCTCATAACTCGTGGTGAAAAAATCCCATGTACAAAACAAACATATATAAATATTATATTCACTTTTTTTTACAAATTTACTTTCAGCAAATTATAGTACTGCCATTGCTGCAAGACTACTCAACAAGGACAATGGTTAGTCCTGTTTGTAATCCAAAGATCCAATGTTAATCCAGTAGCAATCATATATTTAGATGCCGTATGCTATTCATACCTGTGACTCTGCATCTGGTGCTATAGTACTGGTCTTGTGGCCTTCTATTACAGTTGGAAATAAGTTTTTCCTTTCAGACCTGGAAAAAAAACATAAAATTATACAGGGTTGGGTGACAATTGCATGGGGTGAACTCAGTTCACATAGATT
>JBBPCX010069820.1:0-11072 GCA_037974365.1 Hydrocynus forskahlii | reverse complement strand
TGGAGTCTGGAGTGTTTAGTCTAAAGCTGAAGTCTGGAGTGTTGAGTCTGGTGCTGGAGTCTGGAGTGTTGAGTCTGAAGCTGAAGTCTGGAGTGTTAAGTCTGGTGCTGGAGTCTGGAGTGTTGAGTCTGGTGCTGGAGTCTGGAGTGTTGAGTCTGGTGCTGGAGTCTGGAGTGTTGAGTCTGAAGACAGCGTTGGAGTCTGGAGCAAGAGTCTGAAGTGACAACCTGGAGACTGAAAAGCTGTCTAAAGTTGGAAGTCTGGAACTAGAGCTTCAAATTCGAGCCCAGGGCTGGAGATGAAGTCTGGAGATGGAGCTTCGTGAGCTGAGCTTTGGTTGAAAATTGTTCATGCGAATTAAACAAGTGCCACATAATTACACAGTTTTCTCTGTTTTCTTGGACTACAGCCCATTGTTAGTGAAGATGCAGAAAAGTCCTGTTCATTTTCTAAAATAACAAAAGTTAAGTATCACTAATTGTTCAGCATTTTCAGATGCACACTTTCATTGGATGGCTGTTATGTCCAGGAAATTGTCTGTTTTTTATGACACTCATATTTAATATTATCCCCTCTTATTTAATTAAAGTTTCAGGCTTCTTATTATTCTTTGGTTAGAAGAGTGTTATGAACATCTGAACCTGTGTTGGAGGTTGTCCTTAATGTCCTTTTGTTCTGGTGGGTAAATTTTATATTTTTAATTTTATAGAAAGAATGTCAATATCTGTAAACTGTGAGTTTTCACGGTATTCGATTGTGCAGAAGTGAACTGAAAATGAACAGGGTGACCTTTTTAAAGTTTGTTTGCAGACTTTCTTTTCCAGTGCATTACAGATATTAATCAAGCATAAATAACAGCAAAAATCATAATAAATATGTAACACATGGAGTGGTGAGTTGTCCCTCCTTCTGTCCCTCCTTCTACAGTATGTGAAGCTGGAGTGACATAAAGGTTGTGTTCTGATGCATTTTAAACACACTGACGACTCTGATTATGACGTCAGGTTGTGATACTGCTCGTTTCTCATTATAACAATCAATATTCTGGATATTTTTTTGGTGTTATTTGCAGAGGTGCGAGGGTCAGAGTGACTCAGTGCTGTAAACTGGCCAAGTTCGCAGATGTGGGCTTTTTTCCCAGCTGCCTGTTGGAGCTGGGGGACGCTGTACTGGACCCTGGGGACGGCGCATGTTTGGAACACGTCTAAATAATCCTGTGAGCCGAAAAAGGGCCTATTGACGTTTCAGCGCAGTGAAAATCTACTCTGGTAGATTAGCAAAAGGCTGCCAGCCTCAGTAAAGCTGTGATTAAAACTGCAGCACTTCTGCTCTCATCATTATAAACACACATACACCCACACACACACACACACACACACACACACATATTAACACACATGTGTACTTGTACACACACAGATACATCCTGAGTATTAACCCTCTGGCCTTGTTTGTTTTTACTCTCCATTCAGCTTGCTCGTGACCACTTTTGGCCAATTTAAATTCCTTGTTATTTACACTGTTAAATCATACAATTTAGGTTAAATGCTTTCATTCTAAACTCAGCTTTAGTTTTTAGTGTTTTCTACCAGATTATGTCATTTATCCATTTTTGGCCAAGCGAGCAGTTTTATAGAATATGTTATACAATGGCCATATATTTATGAATTTTTTAAATATATATATCATATTATTTTCTTGCTATTTTTACTACATAAAGTTTTTAACTAACATCAGCTCCTGTCCTAAGTATCAAATATCTGTTCCTTTGGGTTTTTTTTTAAATCCTTCAAATACCAGATTGTTTGCACAATGCGCTTGTTAGAAAACAACCTCAAAAACGGCCATTTTCTATATTCTCAGTGCTGCTGGGGCCAAAAATGGATGACATAATCTGGAAGAAAACACTGAAAACTACAATTCTCAAGTGTTGAGTTTAGAATGAAAGCATTTTAACCTAAACTGTATGATTTAACAATGTAAATAATAAGGAATTTAAAAATGTAGTTTTCATGGGTTTCAATTGGCCAAAAATGGCCAGGAACAAGTCAAGTGTTACAACTGGATGTATGGAGTATATTATTGTATATTATTGATATATTTAATGAGCTGAAGTTAAAAATTAAAAGATCTGAAAAAACTCCAGACCCTTGGGAAATTTCAGTCCATATGCATTAACACAGCTAAAATGGTCAAAAAAAGAGAGTGAACTGGACACGAAAGGCCTGCAACAAGACCAGAGGGTTAAATAAAAGAGGCCTTTATGTTAAATTAGTTGGGGCTGATCTTAATTTCGACATTTGATATTTGGTGCGAATTATTTTTTTAGTAGATGATTTTTTATAGTAGATACTAGTATTAGTATTATTTATAGTAGCTACTGCAAACGTCATAGTGAATACTACAGAATTCATGGTAAACTGTTCATCATTTACAGTAAATACTAAATAGTTCATAGTAGATATGGAATAATTAAAGTAAGTACCGAATAATTTCATAGTAGATACTGGATAATAAATATAGATACTGCATAATTCATGTAGATGCTGAACAATGGATGGTGGATACTAAATAATTCATAGTAGATTCTGAAAAATTAATGTAGATACTGAATAATTCATAGCAGATACTAAATAATTCATTGCAGATACTGAATATTTTATGTAGGTGCAGATAGTTTGGGAAAGAAAACTGCTCAGTCAGAATTTAAAACATGCTCTTCATCCCAAGTAACACACTTTTTTGGTGAACATGAAGTTAAATATAATAATAAAAAATATAATAAATGCATTTAATAATAAACCAAGCATGACATACAGATGATTTGTGTTAAATAACCTTTGTGCGGAGTTTTTTCTTGAATAAATGAAACTATTCAGTTAATTTGCCAAGGAAACAGAGGTCAGAGAAGTGTCCCCAAACTTCTGAAGGTCCACCTGGACCCGGTTCTGGGGGCCTTTTCCCCCTACGACCACGTCCGCTGCTCCTCTCAATCCGTTATCCTCCTCTCAATAAGCTAATAGTCCTAATGTGTGAAAATTGATTTGCACGCCTCCTCCCCTCTCCTCCTCCCTCCGCTCCACATTTCTTTTCCATTTCTGTCCTCCTTCTCCTGCTGATTTACGTCCTTCTTATTGATAAGCCTCTATTGATTTTTTTTTCCTTTTTTTGCAGAGCAATAAAAAGTGCTTGTTTGCGTGAGTGTTTGTGGGGCCCTTAGTGTGCGTTTCTCCGAACTGGACGTCTCTTGCTAGCCAGCTTGGAAAAAAAAAAAAAAAACCCATTCCCAGTTCAGTCGAGCTGCACTGGGTGAGGATGAGGGTGGTTTCCCTTTTCCTGCGATTCATTAATCGAGATGATCTTGAGACGAATGAATGTGCAAGATGTCTGGCCCGTCCACCCATCACAATCTGAGTTTCTTTATAACATTTTAAGCCAATGTTTTCACTTTTAACGGCTGGAGTCCCTCATAAGGCTTGAAAAAATGAGTGTACAAATGTGAAAACTTGCACAGTTGGGAACTATCCCTGATATTTCAACTCCCTAAATTTCGTCTTGCGATTAATCATTTGCATAATTTTACCTTCAGGTAAAACACAGAGAAAGCTGTGGTGTGATCATTCTCCTGCCTTCAGTGATTTTATAACTGACAAATGGTCATGTTGGCAACATACATTTGACAATCAATCCATTTTCTTCTCTTTTTAAATGCCAATCATTAAAGTAGAAGCAAAATAGAAAGGGGCCTACAACTGAGCCCTGTGGAACCCCCCACTATAACCTGGAGGGGCTGAGCTGCCTGGTTTAACTGAACCTAATAGCATGGTTGTAGTACTTGAATCTGGTCTCAGACACTCCAGACATCTTTTCTGTTTGTTTTTGTCTCTGTCAATGGTCTTGCAAAATATTATAACTAGTCTTGACCAAGTCCAACTACCTTTGAAAACAGTGTTTCTAGCATCACACACACATCTGCCTTGAATCAGACTTGAACCTCTTTGAATTAGTTTTGACTTGGCTCTTTGGACTAGGTCTTGATTGTATATGTATTGCTACTGTATGTATTTGTCCTTGTGTTGTGAAAATGATCTAAACTGACCAATAGCATGTTGTGAAAAGGTAATCTTAATTTTATTTAGAACTTAGTTTATTTTTTTCCAATGCACCAGACAAATCCAATTATACAACGTAATGATGGTGTGGAGATCATAACATTAACTTGGGATCTCCATAACTCCATAATCCTTTATCAACTGAACTTTTACTGGCTATGAGGCATTTCATTTTGAATTTTATTCACAGGATCACTCGAAGCGGCTACCACCTAATGTGATTTAATCAATCCTGTTTTGTACAGTGCAATTTTGGAGCACCTCAAAACACACTGCTAGCAGCCTGCCTCAGCCTGTGTGTGTGTGTGTGTGTGTGTTTAGAGCTTTGGTGTAAATTCGGCTCATAAGTGTGCATTCTTGAAAAAGACACCTTTTATTGACCACAGACCATTTGTGTTGCTTAAAGTAACTGTAAAAAAGTTTGAGTGTGTACAAGCGAAGGAAGCTTGTAAAGTACATTGTGTAAGGATGAGACTGACCACTGGCAAAGAGGAATAAGATAACACACTGAATTTTTAAATGATCATCTACAAATGAATAAAACAAATGGCTGCGACCTGTATCTTCTGCAATAATATATTTTGTTCATGTGTACACATGATCATAATAGCAAATATTTTGAAAACACATTACAATGCATTACATTTTTCTGTAGATTATATCAACAATATATTGAAGAATATTCAATTTCCATACAGCGGTGTGTGTGTGTGTTTACTCATCTGTGTGTGTGCACATGCCTCCATGTTATCCACACCGTTGAGAAATGCTTCAGATGGAGGTCTCACTGGACATTTAAAGTGGGGCATCTGAAGGTTTGAGAAAGCGTTTGGAATTTCTTGTGTCTGCTTGTGAATCTGTCGGCCGGCTTACAATTGCCTCCCAACACCCCATCCATTCTGGCCTCAACCCCTGTCCCACCAGGTTATCTCCCACCGGCCCCTGAGAGCCCCTTTCGACCCTTGAGTAATTCCTAGAACCTCCCAGCCTTGTAGCTAAAACTAGCAAGTAAGATTTGCATAGTGCCATCTGCATTCCTGCTCTCCTCCAGTTGTGTGGAGTTGTGTGGAGGTCTTCAGTAATCTCAAGTAGATTTGTTACTGTGGTTTCCTGCATATGTAAGTGGTGCCCAAGCCTGTTCCTGGAAATCCACCGCCTTGCAAAATTTTGATCCAACCTTTATCTAATTTAATTGATCCAGATAGTGAAGGCCTACGGGGGCATCTGAGCCAGGTTTGTTGGAACTGAACTCTTCAGGATGGTAGATCTTCAGGACCAAAACTAGTCCTGAACCAGACCCAAAAGAGATTCTTTTTGCACTCAAACTGATCAAAATGATTCTTTAAAAAAAAAACATCCACCGTCCACTGAAGCATCGCTTCAAAGAAGCCCTTTTGGCCAGTTAATTTTTACTAGCACTTGGGGGATGGAGAAAACTTTGCATTTGAGTTGGGCACCTCGTGTATTATTTGTGGCGATTTCCTGAAGGACATCAAATGAAGTGTTTCGTACGAATGGGCAGCAACACGGCGGCTATGTTTGGCCCTCATGGGAACAAAAGTAGGCGAGTGTACTGGTACTTGAATCCTAGCAGTGCCGCACACTATTGATCAATCCTTTGTGCCCGTGGGCTAAAATTCCAACAATGGGAAACGTTCTGGCATTCAAGTCCAACTGGAAACGACGCTATAATAGACAATTAGTTCTCTTTTCCTTGGCCCACCACAAAACATCTGTGCCACAGAAATGGTACCGTGTTTGTTCATGCCGCATCTTCTCTGTGGTCTCAGACGAAGGTCGGCCGGGCTAAGTTGGCGTTATCCTTGTGCGTCGCATAGCTTTGTCTTTATTGTTACTTGTGGGCATTTTTTCACCTTGGATTAGGAGAGTTCCAAAAAATCGATTCATTCTCGCTGGACACACGGAACACTTCAGCCTCTATATGCGACAATAACACTCCTATGTCTCTCTCTCTCTCTCTCTCTCTCTCTCTGTCTCTGCGCAGACATCCAAAATAAGAACTGAGAAGAATGTAATGTTCGCCGTTTTGAAAGTCCCCTCACGAAGATCATTGACAATCCCAACTGCCATGCAGAAGAAAAAGTTCAGTGTCTTTGCCCTGCTTTATTTCAGTTTCCACAACACTGAAGCTTGAATGACATCGGGGCACAAACTTTTGGTTTTAACCAAACCAGTCAAGCAAGAAACGAAACGAAAATCTAAAAGCTGTTTGCCTCCCAGATGAGGACATGGTTGTGGTCTGCTCGGCTCCAGACTGGAGGTTTTGCCCCTGCCACACCTCCCCAACCTACCACCTCAAAGGGGATCTCTCCCACCTTCGTCTGTCCATCCGAGAGCTCACGAAAGAAACCATCTCAATTTATCGCAGCATTACGTTCACTGTATGGAGCTTTGGATTCATCCGAACACAATGTTTCTGGAGTACTTGTTTCGCAAGCACAAAGAGCCTCTCTCTCCATCTCGCGCTCTCTATCTCACCTTCTTCCTGCTGCTGTTTAACTGCATTCTTCCAGCCTCCTCAGTCCAAACACGCCGAGTCACACAGGCTTGCTAGTGGCAGACTATTCATCACAGGCCCTCTAAATACACACTCGAGGTGTCTGAGAGATTGCGAGACTAAAGCCTTATTCCCAGCATAGCTCCAACAGAGCTGTATTCTTAGTGCAGCCTGATCTAAGCGTCTTATTTCCAATACAGCATTCTAAATGCAGCGTGTTATGCAATATAATGTTTACGTTCAACTTCTGGCTAAAAATGCTATTTATTATATCTTACTTTAATGCTTCATTTACAGAACATCCTCAGTTATTCTCATTGCATTCTCGTGGTTAAATCTACAGATTTCCATCATTTCCCCAGTGCCGTAATCTCAGAACAGTCTGGTCTACAGATGTCATTCATTTTTCTAGTACTGTAATCTCAAAATAGTCTGATCTACAGATTTCAGTCATTTTCTCAAGACTGTTATTTTGCCAGTAAGATTTTAATGCATTCTGATGCACAGACATTAGATACTGTCTAAAGTGACCTCGATGGAGTCTAATCTAGAGCCTTACATCTAATTCCCACTGCCCTCAATGCTGTGCCTCAACTGGAGTCAAGTAAGAACAGGACATGTTTTCATGTTGTGCTAACAATTTAGCTAAAAAAACAAACAAGCAAAAACACGGAAAATTCAGCACAAGCCAAACCGAGAGTATCCAGAACTAACACTCCATCAGCTGCGAATCTGAACACTTCCCATTAAGTGTCTGGAGTTTACTCAGTGCCAAGGCTAGTCAATAAAATTGAGAGAGTATATAGTTCTATATATATATTCTCTAAAGCCGGTAAAGGACTCTCAGAATGTGTAGCCATTGAAAGAGGCTTACTGCAATGCCTTTACCAGCAGGCACAGTGTCCACAGTTTATTATAAACAGCTGCAATTTACAAAGGGAGATCCAGGGCTATAATTCCTGCGATGCCCTGATGATCACACACTACAGCCGAGGACTATCAGTGTGTGTGTATGTGTCAATCTTGAACTGCTGCCACCTACGCTGGTGCTTGAAATCCCACAAAAGGAGACGACCGTTGCCGTCGGGTGGTGATACCACTGAAATCCGCAATTCATTGTGGGTGATAAAGCCACCTGAGTTACACTCTTACACCTCCCAGCCAGGCATCCCGAAGGCCCCACTCCTCTCCTCGGCCGTGTCCAATGTCGATCTATTCCCTTTGAAGTCATTTGATGGGCACCCAGGGTTTTCCCTCACGCGCTTGCCAAAAAAAGCCTGGATCACCATTGGTAGGTTGCCGCAGATGGCATAGTTGCCCCTAAGCCTGTGATACAGACTTCTCCCTTTGCACCAGTGGGTACAGGACATAAAGCTGTCACTGCTGCGGATCTCGGCAATTCAGCCATCACAAAGGCTGGGTGTGAAATGACCAGGATGTTTTGGAGCATAGGTAACACTCATAGAGATGGAGCTAACACAACCACAACCTACGGTCAAACTGCACACTGATCTCTTTTGATTTTCGGTTAGTTTTGGGAATTATGTACTTCGGTGCAACTTTGTAACTGAAGGAGGAACCAATGTTTCTCCAGTTCTATTGCGTTCAACCATTCAGTGGGGAAGCACCTAAATGAACCAACTCAAATCAGTTCTGCTCAAAATCCCACCCTAGATATTCATTTGTCAAGCCTCCTTGCCCATCAACTACGCCAAGACAGTTTGATCTCGTGCTTGCGAGACCCACCCATGTACATGCTTGTTATAAAACACTGTATGTTAAGTAGATCTCCCCTAAGGTAGATGTGAGTTATAGGGCGCATCCCTGTTCCCTTTGAGCTTGGTCCTGAAAAGAAGGACATTTCTGGCACTAGAAGTGGCTATTTGAGTGGCATGTTTGAGAGCCCGTGTGTAACTGGATAACCCTTTGCTGCTGGGGCTCTATAGCTAACACAGCAGTATGCTGCCAGGCATTTCACACTTCACACAGCACACGAAAAAATACAACAACAAAAAGGTGACGCCGGCCTGCCGGCCCCTCGGAGGAAGCTGCAGTGAGGCGCTGAAATTTGTGAAGCAGGAGACCAGGAGGTAATGTTTCCCAAATTGAGAAACCAGACAAGTGACAGGCATGGGATTCGTCAGTTAAACACACTTTGATATCTACACAATCTTTGGCGGTCGTCTTCAGAGCAACTGTACAAAAGATCTAAGGTCGGCATCTGAGATTCTGGTAATCGACGGGATGAACAGCTTTGTTAGAAAAAAGAAACCCCCCGAGAGATGACCAGGAGGGTGATGAAACAAGCTGACGCAATGGATATGGAAGCAGCGTGGGTCTTTTCGGGAAGCCGGGAAAGCTTTGTGTTCTGAACCTGCTGCTCTCACTCAGAGAGCGTTTTCCACTGTGGCGCTCCCCGTCCACTGCGGGCCGCAGCACGGCGCTGCCAAACTCCACTGCAATAAAACGGTGCAACCCAATCCACTGTCTAATCCCAGTTTGGGCAATCACAGGCATAGTTCAGCCCTGGAGGGTCCCCCCCCACTCCTCCACTCCTCATGCCACAGTTCCTGCCCGTCAAAGCCCGATCAGATGCTCAGATACCCGATGATCCCAGACCTTGAGAGGTCTTGCTTGCAAGGTTTTACACATGGTGCCAGGTCGGCTTGGAGGAGTGAAGGATGTTCTTAAGCCTGGTGTCAAGCACCAGCCCCTCAGTATTTGGGGCAGATGGATTTGAGCGTGGTCCTTGTTGCTTACATTACTGGTTTGCAAATCATTCTTCGGCCAGGCTCTCAAGATTTTGCTGGGGTTTTTTTTATTTGAGGTGTAAAAATGATATCTTATTAGATCATTTGCTAATGTCTCCTTTTATAGTTTATAAGGGTGTAGATATAGAATGTTTCTCATTAGCCGGTGTTGAGCATCGCAGAGACCCTCGCCTTGACCTTTCAGCCATGTATCAGGGAACCACACCACACTGTTGTTTGCTGGAGACACTGGGAGTGTGGAACTTAACCTGTAATTCGCAAAAGAGCAACTGTTCCGATCAAGGCTCACATCCAGATTCTGGTTGTGATGCTATTCCTCAGTAAAACCCTCAGATCTTTGGGAATTCCAGCCCTAGTCAGCACAGAAAGCCTCTGTTGTGGCAGGAGGTGTGATGGTTTGTGATCCTGGTATCCAGTGGTTAAATGCTGAGATTGATTAGAGGAGGTGTTGTGGGAGGACAGTGGGAGGAGTAACTCAGGGTTATCTCTCTAAATAGCGCATCAGTGGGGCCGGTTCTGTTTTATGTACTGCATGTATGTCAATCGCACTTGTCAGACTGAGTGGGCAAGCATTTATTGATCTGTATATAAAGACTGACAAGAATATATTAAAGACACTATGTCATGTTTCCACCTCCTCTAATATAAAACAAAAAAAATGTGATACATTTGTTACTACCGGTAGGAATTTTCCTCACAGCTTCAATCCTAAGCATAATTTCCAAATGTTACATTTTGGTAATTAATATTTGTACTTAATACACAGTATAATTTCTAAATATCTGGTTCGGTCCAGGAAGAAGGTGCCCTTACCCTTACTGTGCTGGTTGTAATGTGAAAGACATATGATAGCAATGATGAGTGATTAATTTACGGGTGTCATTTTGATTAAAATCAGTGACAGCGCTTAAAAAATGACTTTCTATTTGACTGAGGTTATTAAAATGCAACCTCCCCAACACCAGAAATATGACCAGATATTTTGTTTTCAGGCGAGAAAAAACTAATTGTGAAGTTTTTTTAAATGTAGGTTTTTTAATGTATTCATGATTTTTTTTTCTCTTGATTTTTTTTTGAAATATGTCTTAATGTTTATTCCATTAATGTTTTGCTTGTAATTAATATCACAATGCTTACCTTGAAGGTAAGTGTCTTTTTAAAATAACGTTAAACTTAGCTCTGAATCAAAATAAAAAAATAACAGATAAAGGATAAAGAGTTAAAGATTTAAAAATAAGAATTAACGCTGATGGTCTGAAAAATAAAATTTAAAGACTGAAAACTAAAACTGAAAGACTGCTAATAGCAATTTAATCAATGACATATAGAAAGTGACAGACTAAAAATTAAATTTAGAATTTAAGGCAAAACTAACAATTTTAACAATAAAAATTGCAGTTGAAAATCTGAGAATTTAAACTGAGAGAGCACACACTGAAATTAAAAAAAGTAAAATACTGCCTAATGCATTTATTTTTCGGGCCATGGAAAATACTGGGGTGTGGGAGAACACGTCCTAAAATGTGGTTCAACAGAACTAAGGATTTAAAACAAGTTTCTAAAAGCGCTTCCCATCTCAATATACTCACTTTGAGGGTAAATAGTGATTACTTTACAAGAATGACTACAATTCAAACATTTTGTTATAGGTAGGAGTGTGACATCCATGCC
>JBBPCX010069819.1:0-11072 GCA_037974365.1 Hydrocynus forskahlii | reverse complement strand
TATTTATATTTATATATATATATATCAGAATTGTTCATACACTCGTCACTGATAAGACGTCATTAACCGAAAGAATGTTGCCCAATCCTTCATTTGACCAAAAAATATATATATTAAAAATAACAGCCCAATAATTCACACATACGTTTTATTTGGGCTATATCCACGGAAGATTTTTTTGTCTGTCTTTCTGTGCGCAAAAAAAAACAACTAGAAAAGTACTGCATGGATTTGGATTAAAGTTTCGGACAACATGGGTATTACGTCGATATGGCAATACTGACTCAAGTGACTCACAGATCTGGATCAGTTTAGTGAGTGACTCAGAGGGAGCCGAATCCTAAAAAGGATCCGAGCATTACCGCTCTGCTTGCTTTGTCTTTACGGACAGGCATGCTGGAATAGAAAAGATTCTTCCCCAAACTGTGTCCAAAAGTTGGAAGCATGGTATTGTCCTAAATGTTTTGGTATTCTGGCCTTCACTGGAAGTAAGGGATCTGGCTCAAACCCTGAGAAACCAATACGTGTCCCTTATAATACCTAACCCCAATACTTTTGTCCATGTAATGTACGTGTGTCTGCTGAAATCTACATGGCTCTAATTGTTTTCTTGCATTATTTTAGACAGAATGGATATTATCAGGCGCAACAAGCCAGATCTAATCAAGTGGCTGCGCTGCAGCGATCGCATGATCTTGCAGTATGTTGACTCAAGGGAGCTCGTAACCTCCTCCGAGTATCACAAGCTGAAAGACATTGGAGACACAGATAAAAGAAACACAGAGATATTGGACATGATGCTGCTAAAGGGCCCATTGGTTTGCAGGAAGTTTTTGAACCTGCTGAGGGAAAAAGAGGTGAATGAATCGTGCCCAGAACTCAGGGAGTGGCTTGAGACAGTGAAGACCTCAGGTAGCCCAACCCGTCACACCCCACCGAACGATACATAAAGAATCAGGAAGTTAGAGAAGTACCCACCTAAAAGTTTTATAGTTATAAACTGCAAAATTTAATAAATGTCATATGTGGACGAAAACGTATGGACACAAGTACACACATATGACACTTAATAAGTATTTACTCAGAGAAGTATAGAAAGCTATTTAAGTGTATAAAACTAAGTGAACTCAGAGATAGAAAATATAAATGCCAATCAGTGTGCGATCTGCAGTCTGTCCATTCTTCTTTCCTACAGGTGTGGCTCCAGAGGCTGGCACGCCAGAAGCAGGTTTTTAAAGTTACTCTGATCTTTCTTTAGTGCCATCAACACATTAGTATGCAAAAGTTTAAACAAGCCCAGTCAAATAACTTTACTTAATTTTCCAAGTGAGAAGTTAAACATGTATTATTTTTCCTCACGTTTTATAACATAAATAGCATAATGCCTGTTGATTTGCTGTGTTAAAAAAAACATATATATAAAATCTGTTTTGGATATACAACTTTTTGGGGGTTTTTTTTCAATCAAATTCAGTTAAGTTAAAGTGTGTTATCTGTAAAGGATATGTATTTTATGGTCAAATTAAAGTGACTGGGGCGCTGAAACGTTTTCATACAAGTGTAAGCGACATTTTATAATTTTTTTATAGTTGCAACCATAACTCTCAGTACGTAATTATAAACCCAACAGACAGTTTATATAGCCTCATACCACAGAATTGTGGCATATTGAATATTACAAAATGCAGATTAATGCAGATAATAAGTGCAGATAATCTTGAGCACAGCAACATTAGTATAAACAAGTCTTAATACCCACAGAACTGAGGATTACTGCATGTAGAGCATAATAAAATAGTATAAAGGTCCTGTGGTGATCTAAAGATGAATCAGTTTGGCTCACTATTCAATAAATGAAGCTAAATTGGGGTCACCTGTCAGTTCAGTTATTGTGTGAAATGTTCAACTCTCAGCATTTTAAACATACAGCTACAAAGAACAACACTTATAAAGACCACATGAGATGGAAAAAGCCTAATAAATTATAAAGAGAAACAAATGAACAACATTCTATAAGTTATGTAGAACCACAAAGTTCAGTGATGACATGCTTAGTAAGTGCAGATACAGAACCGGTGTACCTAATTAAAGGGAAAGTGAATATATTTTTGCCTATTATTTTGCATGCAAATAAAATTCAGTAATTCTTCTTGTCTTATTGTATTTTGCAGCTGACAGTCCAAATGGCACCAGCTCTCGGGCTAATCATCAGAGAATTGCAGGTAACTTCTGATATATTATGATCGGGAATTTCCATGAGACGAGGATGAAATACCACTGACAACTAGACTTAAGTGTTGTTCACATTCAGTTATCTATCTAAAGGTTTCCTTTCGTCCTTGTATCCAATCCAGATAACGAGGAATTCCTGAGGAAAAACAGAAGGGCCTTAATTGATAAAGTAAAAAATGTTGTTGAAATTGTCGATGCCCTCAACCTGACTGCTGAAATGAGGGCGATCGTGCAAGCCAAGGAAACGGACCAAGCCCAGATGAGGAAAGTTCTGGAATTTACAAACAGTAAAAAAGCAGCTGAGCTTCTGGTCACGGCCTTGTGGAACAAAGCAGCCGATGTCATGGAAGACCTGACTGGTCAAGGAAGCCAAATGTGACATCTAAAATGTGTTTACAACAGATACAGTGGGTGCTGTGAATTACAAAACAACCAAATTACAAATAATGTCATGTGTGGTGGCCTGTAGACACCTGACCGATGTCATTGTCTGTTCTGTAGGAAAACCAAACATCATGATTTGTTAAAAAACAGAACTTCAGGCATCTCCTCTCCTGATGAACTATCTTCTTGCACTATTCCCTGCTTTTAAGATTTTATCACTTAGAACTGTCCTCTTGTTCTTACACTGTCCTGAAACTTGTATTCCTTGTGAAACTTGGTTCCTTGTATAGCAAGTCGCTTTAGACAAAAGTGTCCGCCAAATGGATATTATTATGCAATTTAGAAACTCACTTAACATTTCCTGAATGTTTGAATGGAAAACATTGTCAACTTTCTGTTGGTGTCCAAAGAACACTGAGGGTTCATTTTTTTTAATAAGTCAATTTTGGCAAAAGTCTGCAAGTCATCACACACATATTGCTACATTCCAATGTTTTTGATATTTTTTTGTATGATCACATCTATATTACCTACACCTATAAATCCAGGTGGATGCAGGATTATTTAAGATCTGCAATGATTTTAAATTGGACTAGTCCATGCTGCTCCTGTTAGGGAGCCATAAGGAACATTGTACAACTTTTCTTAGAATTGCTGTCATTCTTATAGGGCATTTTAAAACATTTTCAAGCTAGTTAATGACTTTCTTTTGCTATGGGGTTTCTCTCATGTCTTACTTTGAATTTTACTTTAAACCTTAATGCCAGACGTATGCGGCAGCTTTATCATTAAACAGCCTAGGGTTTCAGACTGGCAAAATGGGGGCTTCACATGGTTTGGCTGTGGTTTTGGTCACCAATGCCACATTTAACAGTTCATCAGGTGAATCCACACATTGTTTACATCAAGGTTTTATTAAAACCTGCTTTTACCTGCATGCGCTGATTTTGCTGACTTTGTACTTGCTGCCTTAAAGAAACTTAAGTGCTTTCATATCATGTGATAGGATATCCCAAGGACCATGTGTCCAAATAACATGGCCCTATGGGCACTTTTGTGGTCTGTATAATGGGCATGATGGACACAGTGCTGTTAAACTTTTGCCTATCCTGATTACCTCAATTTTTGCAAACTTGTCATACTTGTTTCAGATCTTTGAATAAAAAACTAACCTGAGTAAACACATTTTTAACCATGTTGCTTTCATTTAAGGATGGAAAAAGTTATCCAACACCATGTGCTGATAACTGGGAACAATTCGACTGGACATACCCAGGCTTGTTTACTTGCCACCCTGTTAAATCTTAACATTTAAATAAAACCTTTCCAAGAGGGTGATGGAGGCTAATAGGTCTCAAATATTTTAAAGTATTCTGTAGACATTTTCTAAGTCAAGGGTGTCCAGTCTTGGCCCCAAAACCTGGAGCAAACAATAATACTTGTTAAATCAGCTGGTCTCAGTCTTGAGACAATAAATTATGTGACCCCATTTCTTGGCTGGAATAAATACCTGCAGCCACACTGGCTCCTCGCAGAGAAATTTGAACACACCTGATCTAGAGTGAGGAGCTCAAAGCCTCGCCTCCTGGGGAAGAAAACCTAGGACATAACTAGATAATAAACCAGGACCATAAACTCCATGAACCAGGGGGTATGTCAAAGCAGCATCTCTGTCAGTTTGACCAGACCTGGGCCTAAAGGCAAGCTTGTCCAATAGCAAGACAGCTGAGGGACATTCCTACTAGAGAAATCACAGCTTTGAGTTTCAGCTGGCCAATGCAGAAAACCTGCTTTGTAAAATATCCCCTCAGAAAAAAAAAAAAAAAAAAAAAAAAAAAAAAAAAAAAAGGGAGACAGAGAAGACTCAAGCAAAACCCAAGTGTGGCATAAAGACTTGAAATAAGTCAGTTTAAAAGGCATGTGTGGTTTTTAACCTTAAACTCTACCCTCTTATTAACTGGAAGCTACTTTCGAGATTTGGGTGGGGGGTGTTTTTCACAAATCATTATTTTTCAGTTAGTCAGATAGCGCAAGCCTAAAATTGAAGACTGTCCAATAGGAATGTCCCTCAGCTCCCACTGCACAAGCTTAACTTTGGGTAATCTTCATAAAATAGAGAAATCATGCTTTGTAATTAAAATGCTCCCTCCCCAGGCATGGGGTAACTGGCCTGTGGTCCTATCTGTAATCATGAAACAAAATTACAATCTCAAGACCTTTGCTTGAAAATGTTAACTTTATTGCAGTACAGCATTTTAACTAGATCATTTGGAAAGAAAAATAAAGGAGATTTTTTCCTAATGCCATGCTTATTCATTCAAGCTGTATAAACTAGTTCATAGGCACTCATTCATGAACATCAATATGGTCACAAGCAATATAGCCAAATATGTTTTGTTCCACACTGAGTTACGGAATGACTCGCACTGAAAAGAAGTGAACAGATGTTTAAGTGCAAGGAGTTGCAAGAGTAAGAAAAAGTATCTACAAGCTTAGACTGAGGTCAAAAAGACTGATTTTTTTTTTTAAGGTTGCTTCATGTCAGGTCCTTGTTGTGCATCATTTGCTTCATACAAACTCACTTCCTGTTGCACACACAGCTGACTGCATCCCCAGTAGCAGCCATTCTGCCTCAAAACTTGCGGGGTTGCTGAATGAAGAAGGGACGCTGGATGTGCGGTTTCTCCACACTGGGTCTGGCTTTGCCATGCCGCACTGAAACTGGAGTCTCAGGGAAATCGTGGCCCAGCTGCAGGAACATACGAAGAAAAGTTACAGAACAATAATTTGCTCCACAAGTTGACACTGACGCTTTCTCTTTATTCATGTGTCAGCAGTCAGAAGCAAAGACACAAACCTTCTCCAGTGGGCCTGCCATTAGAATGCCAATTTGCTGCATCCGGGAGGAGATGGTCAGGGATCTGCAAGCCACACAGACCCACTTCAGCTTGTTTATAACTCCAGGATGGAGGACAAACTTCATACATCACTAATAATACATGCACTGGGGACTTCATGTAAATTATTCATCATGTAAGTTCTCCACCCTTTCTGTTCCTACCAGCATCTAATATAAACAGTACTGGTAAAGGTTAGGGGTGTTAGAGGCAAACAGCAGTGTGAAGAGTTTGCAGCACATCTCGAAAGCTTGCTCATAACATAGCGGCCTGGACAGTAACATATAGAAGGCAAAGCAAACAAAACAGACAGGCGTACCTGGGCTTCTCTGGCCTCTTGCCTTCCTTCTCTGGGGTTCCATTGTCCTCACTGCTTTTCTTAACCACTCGTTTTCCTCCTGCCTTCACTGGAACAGAACGAGAAACAGTTTAGTCAAAAGCCTAGACTAAAAATGCATTTTCCAATGGGACATTACCACAGGCACTGCGATCTATTCCAAACCCTATTCTTAATCTATGTCCAGGAAACCATTGCTTTAAAATGTTCAATAGCTAAAGTCTGGATGATTGAATTGAATCACCTCCCATGTAATTTAGCCAAATTCCTCAGTCTTTTGTGATCTTATAACAGCGTAAAGAAATAAAAAAAATTTAAAAAAAAAGGTTTTGACCTGTCTGTTGGTCCATGGATGTTTTTACTTGAACAGTTTTCTTTGAAGACTGCCTGTACAGGGACAGCTAAAGAAATAAAATAAAATTGCCCCCAATTCAGAATACATGCCACAGACGGTTCTGTAATATGCTTAACGTCCTGGGACGTTCTCAAGCATCTAAACTTTAAATCTAATCCAATCTGCATGGGTAAATTAATTTGTGGTATGTCCATCTCCACCAGGCTGGTGTACACAGAGTAGTCAGTGTTATGGGAACCAGTTGGGTGACTGCCTAAAAAGACCCCGAAGCGAAGAGAATACCAGGATGGGCACAATCGCAATAGCAGAATTTCAGATTCAGATAGCCAACCGCACAACCAGGAATAAAGAAAAGCTGTTTGGTTGTGTTTGCGTGTTGGGTCCCAGAGCATAGACACCATCAACGAGGTGCCACATGCCCAACATGCTGAAGCAATGCCGCTCCAGCAGTTCAACAATGTACACTGAACAGAGGAGACATTCCAGCTGAAGACACACTATATGGACAAAAGTAGTGGGATGCCTGACAATTACACCAACAGGGACATTAATGACACTGCATTCAAATAGACTTTAATATGGAGTTGGAGTTTGCAGTTTTAGCAGCTTCCACCCCTCTTGGAGGGCTTTCCACAAGATTTTAGAGTTTCTGTGAGAATTTGTGCTCATCCATTCTGCAGAGCATTTATGAAGTCAGGCACAGATGTTGGATGAGAAGGCCTGGCTCACAATCTCCATTCCAGTTCACCCCAAAGCTGTTGGATGGGGTTGATGTAAGGGTTCTGAGTGGGCCAGTCAAGTCCAAAACGTCTTGGTTATGCTGAAGCATTCAGATTGCCCTTCACTGGAAGTAAGGTGCCTAGCTCAAACCTTCCAAAAGAAAACCGGCATGTCCCAATATTTCTGTCTATGTAGTGTATGTATACCCACCCAGTGACACTGGTGCTCATTACTGTGGGTTATTTTAATGCTAGTTTGCTGTAACCCCCAAGCAGGACCTCAACTGAGAATTAAGCAAATCATTATGCAATCATTATGCAACACTGACGTCACAGGCAATTATAAATCATCCAATTATCCACTTGTCTGGTTTCATCCAGGGACATTGGATGCTAGTTTCAATGCAAACAATGCATCCAATACACATTTACAGCAACAGCAAGTTACTGATCACTTGAACGGAACAAGAAACAAAAGTCTAGAACACCATCTTCCTCCACGTGGGATTGTGTGAGGCAATCCAGAGGGTGGTCTCCACTCTCGAGGGTTGTTTTTTCCGTAACTGTCCATAACTCGAAGTTTTCACAGGAAACCCAGTCCTCTGATTTTGTGCTTTCATGTTGTTACGCACCCAAACGGCGCACGCGAACTACTAAACTAATGCAAACACATACACTAGTGTGTGTCCAAACCCGAGAATGTTTTTCTCCAGTTCCTGCAGCATGATCATCTGGTAAAAACAACCCTCCACCACCTGTAAGAGCTCTGAAACAACAACAGCTACCTTCCTGCCCACTACGGACAGTCCTACCACCAACAAGACAGAACTCACAAACAACTTTTAGACTACCAGAGCACAGAAAAGACCCTTAAAGTCGAACCTGCAGGAGGATGGCCAGCCTTCAGGGTCAGAGTATCTTTCATCCCAGCTTTAGAAAGTTGCACCATGTCGAGCTTTGCGAGCTCCAGCAGCACCAGTTTAAGCCACACCCCCACCCCCTCTTTTATACTCTCTCTCTCACTCTCTCTCTCTCTCTCTCTCTCACACACACACACACACACACAAACTACATTACACTCACACACGCTACAATGCAAACACACACATATAGGCTATTTACACACTACCCTACAAACACACATGCATGCATGCATGCGCACACATACACAAGCACACATGCATGAACACACACGGGTTGTATGTAGGGAGGCAGGAAGTTTAGAAAGTTTGAACTTGTTGTGTACAGTTTAACTTAATATCACAGTTAGACACAGTTAATAATACAGTCAGCAATAATTTGCTTATTTCGTGTTTTTTTACTGTGCAAACTTGAGTTTCATTACTGGTGATGACTGTGTTCCATTGTTATTTGTATATGACAATAAACTTGAAACTTAAACTTGAGTCTAGAGACGAGCTTACGCAATAAAACCCATGTACTTCTAATCTGTATGTCAACTGTTACTCGCACTACTTTAAAAAATTGTGTTGAACCACCAAATTTAAGACAAATATAGGAACTGTCTCTTTAACTAAAACAGCGAGCTTGCATCATGTTCTCTCGCCTTACATTCTTATTATTACTATTCACAGTAAGATGATTATGATTCTTATTTTTATCACCAATACTCTCACTACACTCTCTACATAAAAAATAATGAGCTTGCCTCATGTGCTCTCACCTAATTATGATTCTTATTTTCATCTTAACACCAAACCTCCTGTAACAGAGAAAATACTAAATGAGGCGTTTCAAATTCAACCTCATGCTTTAGCAATCATGAGACCAGCAACAACAGCCTACACAAATTCAGCCACACCAAGTTCACCTCGCAGCGCTGATCATGTGCTGCTTCTTTCTTGTGGTTTTTTGTTTGACGTTGGTGTTTTCACTTGTTTGTCTGATCATGAAGCAGGCTGTAGTTGTTTCACTGTCAGTCCCTGGGCTGGCTGAACTGCTTCCTGCATGAAGAAACAGATTTGTGTGTGATTTTATGTTGTTTAAATCTTGTTCAAACAAATATGAGCAAGAAAACTTCCCCCAGGCACAAAGAGAACTCGTCCTCTTGCACAGGAGGGACAAGTCTGGGCCAAACAAGCAAACTAGAGCTGACCCACCTGTCTGTTCAGTCAAGTGCTTCAATGCATTTAACGCCCATTCTTATTATGAGTGTGATTGTGTGTGTGTGTGTGTATGTGTTTAATACAAGTACAACTGAATAACAAACTATCATTACATTTCAGAACTGTTTGTTTGTCCTTGCAAGCTTTGTAACCTAATGGTAGTTGTGTCACAGTGTTTCTTCTGAAATCTCTTGTACTAATAGGAGATCCCCTCTTTGCTGCAGTAACAGCCTCTACTCCTCTTAACACTGGATTTTGGAACATTGCTGTGAGGGTTTGATTGTAATCAGCCAGGAGAGCACTAGTGAGGTCAGGTGCCTATGTTGGACGATTGGTTCTGAAATGCATGCACCACTTCAACTCATCTTTAAGTCAAGTCAGTTGTTTATTATTCATTTGACAATTTACACAGTTAAATGAAACAAGGTATTGGATGGAGCTCCAACACTCCAGAGAAAGCAGCTCCACTGCTCTACTGCCGTGTGCTTTTTCTTTAATCCCTTCTAGTCAATGCTTGGTATGACTTACTCACATTTATTTGTTTATTTATTTAATATACTATATTGATCCTCTGCATTTAACCTGCTCACCTGAGTGAAGCAGTGGGCTACCAACAATGGTGCCTGGGGAGCAGAGTGTGGGGACCATACCTTGTTCAAGGGTACCTCAGTGGTGCCATTGGCAGTCCTGGAATTCAAACCTATGACCTTCCGATCACAGGGGCAACTCCCCAAACGCCAGGCCACCAGCTAACTGGTTTGCTATTGCTGTTGTTTCCATTCTATTCATATTGTTATTTGTATGGATTATGCTGTGTTTGCAGTTGAACGTCTGTGTCAGTAATGAGTGCAGCCCAGTGTTCTTAGAAGGTGTGTCTGGATACATACATACAGTGCATGTAAACACATTATTTCTCATATGTCAGCACTCTTACAGTGCTTGGCTTGAAGATCACATGATCAGACCACGCCAGTTCCCTGTTGAGTTTGGGGGCTGTTGTTTTCTTTGGCTGCTTTCCACATTGACCGAGGCCTGCATGTGGAATGTCCCTGCAGGCTGTCTCTATACTATCAGCCTCTGTCAGCCTCCGCTCAACATTTTACTGAACTCTCACTGCTTTCTTTCTGTCTTCTCTCTCTTTCTCTCTCTCTCTTAGACTTCAAGTCTGATGGCCTGAACATCATCCCATATTTTACAGTTCTGTACAGTTAAATGATTGGATTGGCAAGAGCAAAGCTGCCATTTCTGTAATTCTTTTGGTTTGGCAGAAATGAGATCTTTTCGACTTTTGTGCTTTCTAAAGTACATAATTTTAAAGTGCATCTGAAGTGTTGCGCAACTGCGGTATGGACTACTATGTGGTTCGGAGGAATGAGCAGCAGTTGTACACAAGCTATGAAAACAGTGTTCTCTGCAGGGGGGATAGAATGACAGGTCTTGACAAAGCTCATGATATGGTAAGAAGCAAGGAAATATTGTGTCCCTTTGATACATATGTGTGCACACATTTGAACATCCTGTCAAATTGCATGTTTGGTTGATTTCATATATGGTTAATACAGCATCTACATTGAGCAAATGTTGCATTTTTTTCTGCAATTTGTTTGTGCAGAGGGTCCGTTTATATGAGTTATACATATCAGAAAAACATAAATATAAATGTGGAGCCAGCATTTGGAACACAACAGTACAAAGCTCCAAAATGTTAAATGAATAGTTAAAGTGTATAATGAAATACTCTTAGACCAACTGACCCAAAAGCATCCAAAGTAAAGAATTGGGGTCAATGAAATGCCAGAGGCAGGAGGATGCCCCACTGTTAAATTCATGCCTTGTATTCCTTTACTTGGTTTTAGTGGACAATAGTCATGTGTGTGTGTGTGTGCGTGTGTGTGTGTGTGTGTGTGTGTGTGTGTGTGTGTCTGTGTGTGTGTGTGTGTGTGTATGTGTGTGTGTGTGTGTGTGTGTGTGTGTGTGTGTGTGTGTGTGTGTGTGTGTGTCTGTGTGTGTGTGTGTGTGTGT
>JBBPCX010069818.1:0-34791 GCA_037974365.1 Hydrocynus forskahlii | reverse complement strand
CACTCTGGGGAGACCTCAAACATGCAGTTCATGCAAGACAGCCCAAGAATTTACAGGAACTGGAGGCTTTTTGCCAGAAAGAATGGGTAGTTTTACCGTCTGAGAGGATAAAGAGCCTCATCCACAACTACCACAAAAGACTTCAGCTGTCATTGATGTTAAAGGCGGCAATACACAGTATTAAGAACTGGGGTATGTAAACTTTTGATCAGGGTTATTTGGGTAGTTTGTGTTGTGATTATGATTTAAAAAGAGTAAACATGAGTCAAAGAAAAGTTTTTGTGTTATCATTCATATTCTCTGAACATAAAAATAATTTAAAAATAATTACTAAAAACAGTAGTATTCATAATTCATAAAAGTAGTGTGCAAATTAAAATATGCACACTCAGAAACATACATACTTACGTACATACTTAAAAAAGTAGTATGCATACTAAACACAGTAGTATGCATACTTTTAAAAAAGTAATATTCACACTTAAAATGTAGTATGCATACTTAAAATGTAGTATGAATAATAAAAAAGTAGTATTCAAACTAAAATAGTAGTATGCACACTCAAAAAAAACTTTAAAAAGTACTCTGCATAATTTGAAAAATCATGAAAAATGTCCCTTATTGCTGTTCTAAGATCAGTTATAGAAACAGGTTCCTGTAGAACCGGAGTTCAAGGGTTCTAGCATGACTGAGTCAGTTCTTTGCATATTTTTGGGCCTATTTTGTCTGTTTAGTTAAAGTCAGGAAACTTTTTTGTCCTGAAAATAGAGACACACATACATACACACACACACACACACACACACACACACCCTACACCCTTCTCCTGTATGTGACCTGTTTCAACCAGTAAACTGGAGATGTCATAGAATTGGTGAATTGAACTGCATTGAATTGAATTAATTTATTGTCATTGTACACAGTACAACAAGATACAATGTGTCCTCCTCTTATGAAAATACAAACAAAAAACAATATTAAATATATTTTTTTAAAAATAGAATGTGGATACAGTGCAAATGATAGGTAGAGTGGCACGAAATGTACCTATGTTATAGTCTATTATATTATAAAACACTTATATTCCAATTATGGTTATGTGCAGTTATAAACATTTTGATTATATAGATTATAGATTATATATCTATTATATAAACAATAAATACTATATGCAGTACTACATATACACTACATCGTTCAATGCTCAATGCTGTTTGAAAACCGATTCAGAAGTTTTGAGACAGGGTGAATCAGTACATTAGCCTTGATTCTCTGTATTTTAATGGGTTTCTGAGGCAGACGTGAAAGGTGCGTGGAAAAGGGCCGAACTTGGACTTGTTTACATCCACTTTGTGCAGCCCACGCGTCTCATAAGTGTGAGATGCGCTCATACACGGTCTTAATGTGCTGTGACTCACCACTGCTGCAGTTTGGATCTGCTTTCCTCGACTCAGATGCCCAGAATGCTGCGCTATATTTGAAGGACCTCTGAGCCCTCCCCCTCCCCCAGAAAAGCACCTTGGAGAGCGGCTGCCTCGGTTCCACTGTGTGGGAGTGTAAAGTGTGTATTTCCCTCAGGCATGTAGGCCTTTTGCTCATAGACACTCAGAAATAATCACACACACACATATACACACACACATACACAGGTCTACAGTTGGCTACCAGGCAGTGTTTCAGTGTTTCTTTTTACTGTTTTTCATACTGTGGGGTAACAGTGAATGTCAAAACTATGAAATAACACTTACAGAAATATATATTGTCACCAAAACTGCAAATACAAATCAGTTTAGAGATTAAAAAGTAGCCCAGGACTGCCCCGAGGCAGCTTTTCACTCTTAATGATCTCTTTCTCTCTCAGTTGCTCACTCATTCACCTGCTCTCTCACTCACTCACTCACTCACTCTTTTTCTCCCGTTCTCTCTCTTCATGATCTTTCTCTCTGTCCCTCTATCTCTGTACCTCTCTCTCACACTCTTTCTTTCTCTCTCCCTCTCTCTCTCTCCCTCTCTCTCTTCAAATCATATTTCTATTTCAGATTTTTTCTTTCAATCAAATTCTATTTAAACCTCTATATCAAGTCATTAAGATCTATCAATAATCCATCCATCCATCCATCTATCCCTGGACTCAGAATTAAAGGTGGGTAAGATGGGCTCCCATTAGTTAAAGTTTTTGGCTCCATCAAGGGGTGAAGATCTGTAGGTGCACTCAATGGCCATTTATGTTTAGATTTCAGGCTCTTCTACCGAGCAACAAAAGGTCCTAGTTGTCAAGTCAAAAATGGATCTATACCTACTGCATATAGGCTGCCGCCCCAAATACATTGACCTAAGAAGCAGTATTCAGTGCTTATAGCTAGAAATATATAAAATACAGCATTAAGTTAAAGGTAAAATGATTGGCGCTATGATTTGAAATTAAAAAGACAGGTCTTCAGTTGGTGGCTTCAGTCTGATTAAGTATGCATACTTAAAAATGCAATATATATCCTTATAAATAGTATTCATGTTCTTCAAATGTAGTGTGTATACCTGTGAAATACATAGGCCTACTTTTGAAAGTACTATACATGCTTGAAAAATTCTAAAAAGTGATATACATACTTGAACTCTATAAATATTTGTATACAGGTGCGGGGTGGCACGGTGGCGCAGGAGTTAGCGCTGTTGCTGCACAGTAAAAAGGTCCTGGGTTCGACTCCTGGGTTGAGTGCAGGGTCTTTCTTTGTGGAGTTTGACTCTCCTCCAGAGGTTTCCTCCCACCACATGCACAAAAAACATGCATGCAAAGGGGATAGGTCAATTGAGAATGATAAATTGCCCCTAGGTGTAACTCTGAGTGTGAATGGTTGTCTGTCTCTGTATGTGGCCCTGCGACATGCTGGCGACTGTCCAGGGTGTACCCCGCAAATTCACTTATTCATACTTAAATATGTAACATACAAACAGTGCCAGTATGCACACATTAGAAAGTAATATGCATTCTTTATAATGCAGTATGCACACTTTAAAAAGCTGCATGCATATTTAAAAAATTAGTAAACACAATTTAAATTGTAATACACACATTTTCAAAAGTAGTCCAGTAGTTTAAAAAGTCCAAATTTATGTAGCAATCTCCACAACTAACCAAAAAACTAATCAAAAAAATGGGAGGAAGACCTGCAAATTACCTCCAACACAGATTTTGAGTGTCAAATTTGTAGTCACATCTCAACCTACACAAATACACAAAATATACAATACAAGATAATCCACAGATATACAATACAAGATAATCCACAGAGTCCATTATGCAGCGGAAGAATGTTTCAAAAAATGTTTTAAAACTTCCAACATCTGTCCACAGTACACACAAAATACCATAGACACCATGTTCAAATTGAACATCCATATGAATTCCAGGTTGTAAGGTAATAAAAGAAAGAGAAGGCCAAGGGGGGTGAATACTTTTGCAAGGCACTGTACGTATCTACACACTATATGGGACTGTACACCAATCAAGTAATTTTGGCAAGATGTTATTGACCATTTGTTTTTATGGCTTAACTATCACATACCACTGTTTCCCCCTTATGCTTATTAGGTGATGTCTCCGATATTAATCTCAATAATACATCAGTTAACATTCCTTCCATAGCCCTAATTCATTCATTTATTCATTTTCTGTAACCATTTAATCCTTTCTAGGGTCCTGGGTACCTGGAGTCTATCCTGGGGTCTTCAGGCGCAAGGTAGGGACCCACCACAGGGTGCACATACAGTCTATTTAGAATCCCCAGTTTACCTGACATGCATGTCTTTTAATTGTGCGAGAAACCAGAGACCCCAGAGGAAACCCACGCCACCACAAGGAGAACATGCAAACTCCATACACACACAAGACCGGGACCTGGATTTAAACCGTCAACCCTGGAGGTGTGAGGTGACAGTGCTACCCACTGCACGACTGTGGGGCCTGCCATATAGCCCTAATTATCACAAAAAAATCTATTGGATCAATTGGAAATCTAGGAAATCCATTCAATGGAAAAACTTTCCATTTCCACCAAATACACAATAGCCAATGACCGTATTTGGAACACTTTTATCGATATTTTATCAATATCATAATCATACCAAATATTTAGCTTTGTCATGCTTGGCTACCATCCGCAGTAAAATATACATATTCAAGCTGGAGCACATATCCATTCTACTTAGAAATTCACAATACACATTTTCCCCCTTCACATTCTTCATGTTGTTCCCATTGAATTTGAATGATTAATCATGGCATATTTTCCCTTTCTTTCCAGTTTTGTTGTGCATGGTGTTCAATGTTTTTTTCCTTGATGTGTTGTGTCACTTTTTATAGGTATGTGGGTGGGCAAGGATCAGCAACATTTTGACACTGCGGTTATTATTGAAAATAAAGTTGTCCTCCAAAGAGCGAGGAGGTGGCTGGGATTTTAAAAATAATAATAATAAAATCAAATAAATAAATAAATAAATAAATAACATAAATAATAAGAAGTGTCCACACTTTGAAAAGTAGTGTACACACTTTAAAATGTAGTTTGCACACTTTAAAAAATAGTATGTTCACTTCAAAAAGTACTACGCATACTTGAAAAATAGTGTGTGGCGTGGTTTGGAGCGATTGCTGTGATTGGCTGAGCAGCTCCACGCTGTGCAGAGGGCACTCTTGGAGCTGTAAGAGACGAACTTCACCACCAGGCGGCGCCAAACAGTCACTGATTCTTCCAAACATGGAGCCCTGAAGCGTGTGGAGAGGATCTCGGGACATTTTTCAAGCTGCTCTGAATTTCATAGAATTTACTTTCAGTTTTAGCACTCATTTATTAACTGTTCAACCTTTTCCTCTCACTTTACCTACTGTTTCTTATTGAAAGTATTCGTATAGATACAAATATAGCATCCTGATTCAATACAACCTCTGCTATTCACTGCAGTGAAGTTTAGTATTATTCAAAATTATGATTAATTTTAGTAAAGAATAAGTCATTAATAGTAATAATTCATATAACATAACTTGTAGTGAGGAGCATGATTTACAGTCATGTGAAAAAAATAGGACACCCCATCAAATATACAGTTAAAAAGTGTTCACATATCAATGTGTAATCTTATTTTTGTTTATCTCTGGAGTGATTTTATTGGAGATAACATTAACCGTGTTTACAAAAGATGTGAACAAAAATGCATATTCCAACTGAGGAAAAAGTTAGGACACTCTACCCCCTTATAGTAGCTAGTGTTCCCCCGTTTGGCTGAAACAACTGCAGTGAGACGCTTTTTCTAGACATCTACCAGTCTCTGACATCGGTCTGAGGAACGTTTAACCCACTCCTCAATGCAGAATTGTTTCAGTTGTTAGATGTTTGAAGGGTTTCTTGCATGTACAGGCCATTTCAAGTCACCTCACAGCATCTCAATGGGATTAAGATCTGAGCTTTGACTCTACGGTTCCAGGACTCACCATTTCTTAGTTTTCATCCAGGCCTTAGTGGTTTTACTGGTATGTTTTGGGTCATTGTCATGTTTGGATCATTGTCATGCTCTTATTAACCTGTGTAATTAAGTGAGTGGATTACACAAGTTAAGTGTACAAACTCCCACAGAGCTGTTTGCTCTTGCGCGAGAAAGGCTGCACTGGCGGCCGGTGACGTCACGAGCCTCGTGAACTCGGGCGAGGAGAGTTTTGGGAGTCGCGCAGTGAACTTCAGTCAGAGAGGAGCGCGCACGCGAGAGAGACGCGCCCGCGGAGACTTTATTCGGGTGTCTGGAGTTTAATCAGACTGAGCGCGCGGGTTACGAGCTCAGCGCGCGCAGCAGGTGAAGATAAAGGTGTGCCTTCGGGAGTTTCTGTGCTTTTTGTTGTTACGGACTGAACTTTATCTCAGGTTTCGGGTTTTGTGTTTGTTTGAGTTCACGGTACTCGCGACACGTTACTCTCCTGTTACTCTTCTGTTACTTTCTTGTTACTCTTCTGTCACTCTCCTGTTAGTCTTCTGTTACTCTTGTGTCTCACTCACTCGCAGACCTGTGGTTTGTGTTTGTGTGTGTGTGTGTGTGTGTGTGTGTGTGTAGTAGTTCAGAAGTGAGCTGACACCTCAGCGGCTGTAGTAAATGTGGGGAGAAAAGTGAAGTTTTCGTTATTTTTCCAGAAAGACTGCATAATTTTTAGCCCCAAGGGCACCCAGTCCAGTTGTGTCATGAGCGAAAGGCTGCTTATGATTGTTGTTTTGCTGTTGTTGTCTAAAATCCAGCCTGTCCAATAAAGTGTTCTGTCCTATTGGTCTTACTTTGTCGACTTTTAAGGGACATTCTGGTCTGGTATGTTGTCATGTTATCCATGCTTGCCCCTCATGCTGAATTGAGTGTAGGATTTAGAAAATATTTTCCCACCACAATACCCAACATGCATTATGCAAATGTTTCACCTTGTCATTGGGCACTTTTCCAGCTACATACCCTGACCACCACTGACCACAATTCACCTGTGGCGCTGTCTAGCTTCAGCGATAACCTCAAGTGTTGGTCAAAGGCATGTTTCATTCAGCTAGCGTAAAAATATCAAACAGCCCTTCTGCAAGTGTCCATCCGAAAGCACTTGTCACTCCAAATTAGTTGCCTTAATTGATGTGTCTTCAAGAGGTCTTTCTAGTCTTTAAACCCCAGACTCTCACTCTAGGTGCTGCTGTAAAACATGTTTTTCAAGGTTTTCATCCTGCTCAGAGTGTCCCTTGCTTTGTATTATGTAGGGCTGCACGATATAGCATCTGCTAATTGGTATTGTGACATCAATCTCTGCAATACTGAAGTCGCAAAAAGTTGCAATATGCAAATGAGCCTTTAACCAGCCACAGTGTTTCTGACAGCGTGACTTTTTTGATTATTTTAATCTTTAATAACCATTAAAGGTGTTGATTAATTGTTGCATGAATGGGTGGGACTAAACTGCTGTGGCTGAGATATGTGTAAATGTATTGATGTTGTGACCTTACAAAAATGAGATTTGAAAATGGATAAATTGACTGTACAGATTAGGCGAGTAAATGTTTACACACCAATATTTACACACTTCAAGCCTTTTTAAATCCAGAAAAGTGATTATCTGGGTCCTTTAATGTATTGAAAGGCATCGCAATATGTAGCAGTAAAATTGCAATAGTGATATTTTGCAGCCCTGGGGTCAGCTCGTGGCCTGGTGGTTAGGAGTTGCACCGGCAATTGGTAGGTTGTAGGTTCAAATCCCAGGACTGCCAGTGTCACCACTGAGATGCCCTTGAGCAAGGTACTGTCCCCACAAACTGCTCCCCGTGCGCTTGTGCTGGCTGCCCACTGCTTCACTTGGTGAATGGGTTAAATGCAGAGAAAGATTACACATTGTTTACACGGTGTACTGGGCTGAGGTGTGTTCATACGTGACAAAAATGGCCATTTTGCACCTTTTTAGTGCTGTTGTGATATTGCTCATTTAGGTAGATAATTCAAGACTGTTTAGGTCCAGTCTCTCCAACATGTGGATAAGATGTTGACCTGTTCTCACTTAGTGTTCTCACTAAGATGTCTTGCTTTGTGATGTACTCACCAGGTCAGCTTGTGCTGTGACATCATCATCACCCACCAGGCGGTCAAGCCCTCCTTTACCATGGACCTGGGCAATGAGGTAGATCTCTCCAATGGCAGCATCGCCCCCCTGTGGAAAAAGCGCTCAAACAACCACACCAAAGCCAGACCCCTGAGCTACCAGATCAACACGCTCCTCATGACAGATTACCCTCCAACGCCTGCTGAGAAGCTCGCCACTCCAACAGGAGGCACTATGGTGTTGAAACATGTCCTTAACAAACCCGTCCCACGCAAGAATCGTGTAGTCCGGAGCATCAGCATTGGACGTTTGACGGATGGGCGATTTTCTTTGGTTAGGTTTGGTTCAGAGGATAGCAAGGGGTCAGTGGACACTCAGCCTGCTAAAACACAGAGCACCACCACCAACTGTTCAAAAACTGGAAGTGTTCATGCTCCACTGAAGCGCCTCTCTGGCCAGGTCACCCTCACTACTCAGAGAGACCAGATTGTGTTCAGGGATTCTCCAGGGAGCCCCTGTGAATTTGACCCTCCATCACAGAATGGTACCTGCCAACTGTCCCCTCTAAACCAGCTCAGAGACACCCGTGGCTCTCCAGTTGCCCTCCAGACGCCCTCGGCCCACAGCTCCACATCCAGTATCCCCTCCCTTTTCTCACCCTCCTCCTCCACCCCCAGTACTCCATCTGAACCGGCTACGCCCCGCACCCGTTCACCTTCAGAGTGTGGCGTGGTGCTCCTGCGCCAGTCCTCGGGCTCCTCCCAGGTAGGGCAGGGCGATAAGGCCAAAAACGTTATGGGATAGTATAAAAAATGATGCCTGTATTTTTTTTACTTTTCACACATTTTAAAACACCAGCTGCCCTTTATATTGTGATTTAATGGATTATTATAATTTTTTTAAAGCACACTTTATGGTGCATCAGCTGATTTTGAGAGATAGAGTGTTGTCTTGGCAGAAAATGTTTTTATGTCTTTTAATATTGGTTGTTATCTGTAATTATGTATATTTTTAAAGGAAAATTTTAAGTCATTAAAGAATTTGATAATTAAAAGTTTTTTAATAAATGGAAATGGGGAAAAAGCTCTTCTGTGAGACACTGTCCGCAAACTAAAACCTTTTTACTTTTCTAACTCTCTTGCTGGTTTGTAGAGTTCTTCCTTCAGAAACTGTTGCACTGTTCTATGATGTACCAATTAACTACATCAGATTCATCAAATGTATATTTTGGATAAAGGTAAGAAATTGCTTTCATATTTTTGTCACCTAGGGCTCTGAAGGCAAGCCACCCATACCCAGTGTGGTCCTCAGCACGCACAGCCCTGTGGCGCTAAAGATGGGTTCCCAACAAATAATTCCACGGAGCTTGGTCTCAGAAACACGTCCAAGCAAGTTGAATCAGGCTGGTCCCGAGAGGGGGCTGCTAGACCCCTCCAAACGTGCTCTCCGTGCCCGCAGCATGGTAGAGAGCGGCACCTTCTTCTCAACCAGCAAGGATGATGAAGAGGACGTGGAGGAAGGTTCAGGGCTGTTCCGGACCACATCATACCGCCGGGCTGTGTATAGCGGCATGGACCTAGACGACTCCCCCACGGATCTGAGGCACCACCGGCTGTCTCAACCCGTCCTCAAAGGAGTAGCAGGGGTGAAGGAGGGGCAAGCCAGCCCACGGCAAATGAAAAGAAAGGTGAGCGCACCCTCCTTTTTTAAGGGGCGGATAACATGAAGCCCAGGTTCTCAGTAAAGGTACAGTTACAGTTGTTGAAAGTATGGTGCATCATTCAAGACATTTCTTAGGTTTTATTGTGGAGCTATGAGGCAAGTAATGAAAGCGTATGATTGGTGTTAAGAAACCAACACCCATTCATCCATCCATTATCCTTATCCAGAGTGGTGCGGGGAAACACCCTGGATGGGTTCCCATCACAGAGATGCCAACGGTCAAATCAAACAAATATTACTCAGTAATCACAATCAGAATAAAAAAAACTTAATTGATCGCAGAGAAAATAATAAAGTCAAAATCAGACTCTTCAAATTACTCAGAAAATGCATAGTGCTAAACACAGTATGCAGTCAGTAAGAGAGTTTGATATAAATGGATGGATGGATAGATAGATAACTTTAAATTTAAGTAAATAAATTAATTTAATTACTGGTCACAATTAGTGTAGTTCATGCCAGTCCACAAGCTGATGAAACACCTTGTTCTTATACAGTCATAATGGAGCTTAAATCCTGTTGTATTGCCACAAGAAGTCATGTTGCCAGCAGCAGTTCTGTACTATGCGGTTTACAAGTAAGCTTAATGAATGTGCCTTTCAGGCTTTAGGCACATCCTCTGAACAATTGCTTTTGCAAAAACAGCAGGAAATAGAAGCTGTCAGCATCCATTTAAAACCCATCGACTGAAGTAACCCAAAGTAATTCATTTGGTAGTATTTCATAAGCAGCTTTAGAACTAACTAATATATACTTTACTGAGATGTATTTGGTTTAATTCAAGCTGACCTTACAGCATTGTGCAAAGGACCTAATTTCTTCATATTTTGCTTCTAAAAATGTAGTCTTGCATAGTTCTCCAGGCTTCCTGAAGGACTTTCAAAGGCTTTCATTTTCAGTCCAGTCCCTGAACCTGATTAGTTTCAGAGGACTTTTTTTTTTGTTTATTAAGCCTGCGCATGAATCATTCAGGCATAACAACACATATCTAACTGCACCAGTCTTGCACCAGAGAAGAAACAAGTGCAGATGATTTCAGATGATCAGGTGGTGATCAGTATACTGGTGGTGCTGAATGCTGAGTGGTTAGGACAGCTTTATCTCGGCTCCTTGTGTCTTTATACTGTTTGCAGCCTGTCGCAGTAAAACATTTGTCCCCATTTCTTTCATTTAATATTCTCAGTGTGCCAAAGATGATTGACGGGCATCAAATAGTATTTTTGCACCAACAATACCAGGTGATTGAAAGCTAGATATAAAGAAATGAGGGGTGTCTTGAGACTTTCAGCAGTACTGGATGTCATTATGTGTGTACAGAGATAACTGAGAGCTGACTGTGTTTATCTCTTAAAATCCTTCGTTGGTTCTTGTGTAATATTGAAGAGTCCTGAACAGAGTTAGTTCTCAAGGACAGGCTAAATGGGATCTATGACCTCTCCAGGGTCACCATCTTCCACTTAAATCCTTCAGACTCTTCCATGCAAAGCAGAAAGTCAGCCCTTGGGGGTCATTAAGGTCAAAGGTTGTGAAAAAGAGGAAACAGGCCATGTCAACTAATGTCCTTTGCTCAGAATTTAACAGGCTGGTGTGAACAAGAGCAGCTATTTGAGCTACAAAGAGAAAAAGACCTTTTGGCTTTTATGTCTTTTGACCTTAGATGGAAGACAAAGTATGCCGAGAGTAGATGGATGCTGTTATTAGCTTCTTAGTCATCTAAGACCAGATAAAAAATGAACAGCTGCTGTTCGATATCACATTTACAAGAAATTATTTTATTTGCCCATCAAAAGCTTTTTTTTGGTTTTGTATGCTTTGTTGTTCTCAGGTTCAATTACACACTGAAACCACAGACTGTCTGTCTGTCTATGAAAACTCTAATGCAAATAGTGCTAATGATAAAGGAAACTACTAGGGATCAGTTAGCACTATGGGGATATTTTCGGGATAACTCCCTCCTCAAATGTATCATCTTCTGGACAGATTAATATCTCCTAAAGTCTCAGATTATATTATCATTTTATTGTGTTAAGAAGAAAACACTATATTTGTAGGATACGTTAACAAAGGGTTCAGTGAATGTCATTATTAATAGAAATAATGTGTTGGTAAAAAAAAAATGTATAAAGACATGTTGTGACAGCGTAGTGGGGCCTTTTGAAACCAGAGTGTGATCAAACTGCAACATTTTTGGCTAAAAAGTACTGATGATATTTTAAAGTAATATTCTGTCAAATATGATGGAATACCTCATTACTGAATGTCAGCACATGTATAGAAAGATCACACCAGTTCATGAGGCCAGATCAGACTAATGGCGCTTTTCCACTGGCACTAGGAACCAGGTCTTACCGTGAATGAAAGTTTTTTCATTACAAATAAAGTGACCCATGCTGTGACTGCATTGCTCAACGGCAGGGCTAAAAGTGGGCCACCCTGAGCTGACTGCATCACTGCTTTCTGATTGATCAAAATGTTGTCATGTCAACAGACAGACTTGTAAAGCAGACGCAATGGAGATACAAACAATTGGGAAGCTGACAAAGTATAAGCACGACTGTCTGTTTGGGCTAAAGATACATTTCAGTGGGAGTTTTCAAAGATGCTAACAAATTTATCTTTAATACTGTAAAAAACTTAAAGGTGGTCCAGGACATCGCAAAAAGGTGAGCTGGATGAGGTTTTCATTACACAGCTAAACTATGCTGAGAAAAAAATCGAAACAGGGCTATAAAAATTAAAAGACCACAATGGATAACTTCAGTACCATCGCAGTACGGTTTATGTGCAGCACAGTTCGTGTAAAACTATGGAAAAGTGCCTTAATAGGCTTTTTGTTGTTTTCTGCAGGGTGGAGAGAGGAAGAAGGGACTGCCAACCCAGAGGACATTTGACAGTGAAGGTAAGGACTGGTCATTTGATTTATTTATCGTTGCTGTGATGAATTGTGTTACAGTACATCATAGCATGCTTTTCTGACCATACTGTAGATCTTGTTAGTACATAAATAACACTGACAAGCAGCACAGTTTGTTACAAGAGAGTTTAATTAGATGTTAAACTGGAAGTACTGCAGAAAAGTGTGTGGGACTTCTCAGCATTTCTTAAAGTATCATGATCTAGTTTTACCATATTGCTCACCCATTTCTGGGTTTCTCAAACCCATTACTGAACAAATATTTCAGTATTAGATGACTGAAGTGTGTTTTAAACATACATTCTAGGACAGTTTCGTGATATATTACTATTTTGCATTTACATCAACAGCAACTAGCACACTGCACTTTACAGTACATACTCTATTCTGTACATTTCCACATTTAAGTCTTGTTTACACTAAAATATTTTCAACATATATTTTATTACTTAGTTTTAGCCATTATTTTTATATTGCACAGTTTTACAACACCTTGTATTTGTATAATTGTATATTGAATTTTGACAAGCTAGGTAGTTGTCTCACATAAAGTATGAATATTTTGGAACAATTTTTATTCAAAATTGTGTGTAAAACACATCTTAACATCCCATGAATATTGGCCACTTAATTCATAAATGGCTACACCACTGGGGAGCCTCTTTGTAATGAAACACATGTTTGGTTTATGTTGTGTAAGGACTGGCGGTAAACATTATACGCTCACAAAAGCTTATCATAATTATATAACATCGTCATGTAACAAGTTACTAAATGGGTGTTTTCCTGCTGTAACACACCTGGCGGAGCCTGAGGGGGACTTTTCCAATGATGGGATTCATTTGTGGAAAACATTTGTGGGAAGATGTCTGACGTGATGGCTTTGGCTTGAAGGTTTGCCCCAACTACCAGGTTGAGATCTGAATGTCATACTAATGTCATCCGAAACTGAAAATGGAAAGATCACATTTCAAGTGTTTAGATTCCAAGGAAATGATAAGAAACACAGGGTGGGGATGGACACTGCTAGCCTGTTGAGGCATAAGGAAGTATACTGCCAACCAAAAGTTTTCACACACTGCATTTGCATGAGATTTTCTGCATTTGCATGTTATTCACTTAATATTTTCTAAAAATACACACAATACTCTTTGCTAAGAAATACTTTTACTGTATGTTCACCATTTGAGTTCTTCTATTATAAGTGTCTTATTTTTTATCACCTACAAAGAGCCATCTAATATAATTATAAATATAATTATAATGTGGATCACCAGGCAAGTGTTAGACATTTAATGAGCTGTCAACGGGATGAAACAGTTAACAAGTGCATTTAAAGTTAAAGGACAGTCTAGAATTTGACTATGTTTCACCACACAACCAGTTAGTAGGGTGTCAGACATGCACTGTAACAGATTCTTTCATCTTATAAAGGAAACTTGTCTTATTTGATATATTTTCATTTATAGTTGTTCAGTTAATAATTTTTCAATGGTTAAGAACAAAATTCTGCAGTTTAATAAATAAATAGATAAGTGGTGTGAAAAAACCTTTGACTGGTTGTGTATGTTGCATAGTTGAAAGCAGCAAAACACCTGGCTTGATGCCTGAATTTTTTTTTTTTAAGATTTTATTTTATATAGATAACGCGGTCATAATGCATCAGGAATCTTGATTGTTGTGTTAACTTCTCACCACCTCTTCAGCCAAGAGAGTAATTTGGGCATGAAGTTTATAAGCTCACCTTTACTTCTTAGCCTTCCAGTGTACATTCGAGTACATTCTAAGCTATCGGATTAGAATCAGAATCAGAAAACTTCACTGGTTTTGAAGGAAACTGCTTATGTTACAACTGCACAGGCACATCAACAAGAGCAATTTAAATGTAAAGATAAAATGAAATCAAATAAAGTCTAATTTAACAAGCAAAAAATGATCTGTACAAAATTGGATATGCCTTGCAGAGTTCTTGATGAAGGTGTTTTATTTTGTACACTACATGCTGTTTGGATGGAATGGAGGTGATTTGGACAAAAAGCCCTTGATCGACTCTTCAGCGATGTGTTTATATTGGCAATAGTTTCACTAATGGACAGAAGTAATGGACAGGCATGATCTGTTTCAAAGAGCTACTTATTATATCAAGATTAGGCTTATTAATGTTAACTGAGCATAATAAATTGCTTGGACCCTTTAAAATGAGTGTCATGTCATCATGCCAGTGTTGCCTGTCCAGATCACACTTTCCTGTCTCATTGTCTATTTGTCAATAAGGCATGTTTGTTTATGCCGTTTTTTGGTCACATCATAAGCTGACAGGCCAATTGTTTCAGGCCCAAACATTTAGCTTCTGTGTGTTTTTATTTATTTATTTATTTATTATTTTAGGGTTATGACTTTAGCACTGCAGGTGATTGCAAATATATGTGTTGACCTTTGTGTTTGTGTGGGTGTATGTGTGTGTTGTGGTGTTACAGAGGATGAGGTTCTGTATCAGAACTACCAGGAAAAAGCGCTACACAATGACTCTGATGAAGACGCTGAGTCCAGAGAAGCCAAACCGGATGAAAACATTGTGGTCCAGAGCAGACTCATCCGAACATCCTGGAGTCAACTCAGTGTGGTAAAACAAAAGAAATCACTCAAGAAGCTACGCACACACACACACACACACACAAACACACACAGACATACACCCACTTTGTGAACATATAGACAAATGTAGTTACTTCCAGGGCCTAAATTGAGATTTGTTGTGCAGGCGGTTTCAGGGCTGCTGTGTGTATGTGTATAGAGAGAATTTGATTAATTTAATTTTTCATTATTTATGTACGTTTTTTTGTCAGGGGTGGGTGTGAGGATGAGATCTTTAAACAGTTTCCTCCGGGATAAATAAAGTTTTCTGATTCTGATTCTGATCTTTGTATGATTGGGAGGGTAAACATTTTATGATTAAGGGGGGGTGTTCTCCACACTTTTACCGTTTGCTGGCTTGCTCTGCAAAAATTTGGTTTCCGGGATATATTTGTTTTATATCATTTAGGGCCATTTGGGAGCCTCTGCAAAAAAACACATTTAGTCTCTGTTTGAGTGACTAAGGGTGAGAAAAGTAAATACATTTACAGTGTACCCCTGCAAAGTCGAAGATCCGAACTAATGATTTTTCGCGGACACCCCTGCAGGAATCGCAAATATCCTCCACATTTTTTTTGCTATATATATATATATTATATATATAATTTTTCATGCATTGTTGTGTTTAATTTTTAAGAAAAATATAATTTACCAATTATAAATATTAACGTAATTTCGGCTAAATTTCCATATAACATATAACTGCATACATTTTTTTTTGTACTGTCGAGAGAACGCAAAGCAATGGTACATGAAAGTGCATCTTGGGATGGTGAAATACCCCTGTACTCAGAGGTGGGAGGTTTGAAAGTAGCCAATCCGAGAGCGTTATTCATTTATCCTTGCTGCTGATTGACTGCTGGCTCATGACACATCTCTGGCAGATGCAGTCCAGCATTCCTGCATTATAACAGTTTCGGGTAGCTATATCGAGTTTTCGTTTACATTTTTTTCTTTAAAGGGTAATGAATAAGATGAGTTTAAAGTCTAATTAAAGTGTTTTGGGAGCATATTTGGGGCATATTTAGGGTTTAGACTATAAAATTAGTAATTTGTAGACATTTTTTTTTTTTACCACGTCACAAATGTTTGTTTTTTCACAATTCGCGGGTGCTCTTGGAACGTAACCCCCACAAATTTCGGGGTCTACTGTATATTGTTAAGGAGGTGCGATGCTGAACGTCCTCTGATGACATGCAAACTAGGGCTGGGACTCAGTCCTGGCCTAATTTAACCTCTACTCATTAATCTAAAATTTAATATTCAGCATTCCTGTTTTAATTAACCCAGTTGTATGACTAACATGCCCCCTTCTTTACTTCTGAACATGTCTTGTTTGCCACTACTTATATTCATGGCCAAAATTATCGGCAACCTTGGAATTTTTCCAGAAAATGCACCATTTCTCCCAGAAGACTATTGCAATTACAAATGTTTTGGTATAGACAAGTTTATTTCCTTTATGTACATTGGATTAATGCAAAAAAGAGAGAAAAAAGACAAATTTGTCATAATTTCACATAAAACTCCAAAAATGGGCAGGACAAAATTATTGGCACCTTTTCAAAATTGTGGGTAAATCAGGTGCTAGCAATATAGCAATCACACCTGAAGCCAGGTAAAATGTAGAAAAGTTGACTCAACCTTTCTGTTGCATGCCAATAATTTTGGCCATGACTGTATCATAACTGAGCGCCTGGATGTGGGCAGTATGTTTTTAAACTGGTAATCGCACAGTTGTGCTGTTTTATAAGATCAGTTAAGGTCATTCTACTTTGTATGACACTTTTTGTTTTGAGGTTTTGGTTAATGGTTCACTCTTAGTTACTGTACCATTTGTAGTAGTTGCTGAATCATTTGTAGTAAGTCCCGAATCATTTACAGTAGTGCGAATCATTTACTACCCATTCGTAGTGCTTTCTGAATCATTCATAGTAATTTCAGAACTATTCATAGTGGTTGCTGAATTATTCATAGTAGGTCCTGAACCATTTGTAGTAGTTATTAAATCATTTGTTGAAGATACCAAATAATTTATAGTTGTTACTAATTAATTCATACCAATTAAGAAGCCTTAAGGTTATGAAACAAAAAATGGTGTGGTTTTGGCAGTTTAAACACATCAAATGGCACACTCAGTACTATAAAGACTTCAGAATCCAGATATATAGTATTTTTATTGCCACAACCTTGAACGCACACATGGTTGAATGTTTTTACAAATATGGCCCACACCTACTCTCATACAAACTGAGGAATGCCAAGGCTGTGTGGAATGTAGTCCTGTCCAGTTGCACAAGGGTAAACACCCAGCTACACAGTGTACTACATTAACACGGATCACCACAGCATCTTAGCCACCACAGTGTTGGCCGAGGTGCATTTCTACGAGGCTTAACCACCATTGTGGTGGCTAAAACACTGATCTGAGTTAGTATAGTACACCGTGTCCAAATTTCAGAGCAAGGGAGTGAGATAAGCGCATCCCCTGAGAAATGTCAGGGCAGAGTGCCAGCTCCTTGGCGAACTCAAGAAGACTTTTCCCCGTGGAAAAGAATGGAGGGAATGTATTTGGCTGGAGCGCCACAGCTCCGACTCCTGTTTATGGAATTATGTAATTGAGTTTAGGCCTTGAATGGAATGGCGGGAGACTTTAATGCTATTTTCCACTTTGGCATTCTGTTCTAGGCCAGCTTAGGCAGGAATGTCCTGGAAGTAGCTCACACATGCTCACATGGGGCTGTGTGTGTGTGTGTGCTGGGTGGGAGAGAGAAAGAGACTGAAAAAGTGAGAATGTACTTGATTCAAACATGCACATCATTTCCACATGAATAAAATACACTGGCCTCTTTATTAGGTACACATATATCACAGGCCAGAAGTTTGGGCCCAACTTCGACTTTTAACAAAATTTTATTAGCATTTAAAATAAATATTCAAAATATTTAAAATAAATATAACTGACGGATCTGCAATATTTCGTAGTCTGAAGTAACACATTAATATATTAACCAGTGATTTAAAAGCCCAATTGTTCCATAATTATTGTCAAAGGCTCAAACTATTAGTTTTGAAGAGACCTATCAGGTCTGTCTATAGTGCCATGACTTTGTGTTGGATCATGAAAAAAGAAAAGAATCATTCAGCTCTTCAACACAATTCCTTCTGGTTTACGTATTATTGGACAAAATGTAATCCTTTAACAGGATAATGATCCCAAACATTCATCAAAAATGTGCCCAAAATATATCCAATACAAAGAAAAGTACAAAGTTTTGAGAAGCCTCCCCAGTCTCCCTCCCCAGTTTCACCCATTGAGCTGCAGAGATGAAATGGTTGTCCAGAAAATAAGAAAGAACTGTTTACTACTTGAAAAGGTGCTGAGGGTTCGGACACAAGTTATTTCTAAAACTGCTATAAAGGATGCAGTGAATCTGTGCTGCTTTAATCAAGGCAAGTGGTGGTTATTTTGATTAAACTCACACATAAGCTTTCACATCCATTAAATTTCACTTACGGTGCATATTGTTACACTTCAAAACCTGTCAGTTACATTTGTTTTAAGTATTTAAGTATTTGTTTAGTTTTCTTGTATTGAAACTTTGAAAGAAGAGCGTATTGTTTATTTTAAAAATAATCCAAGGGTGGGCCCAAACTTCTGGCCTGTAGTGTACCTTGTAGCTACACTTGCTGGTGGTCTGCTCACCATATAGATACACTTACAGCTTTTCTGCCTAATTTATTAGCCATGCTTTACCATATTTATCACCAGTGATCATGCTCACCACTGCAAAGACACTGACAGGACAGCAGCATGGTAGACTGTGTTGCACTGGCACAAGTGAACACACATTGAGTTTTAAGCACTGTACACTTAGTGTCCAATTAGTTAGATCATGATAGTCTACCTTAAATATGGGGTCAGAGATGCAATTCTGCAATTCGGTTTAAAAGTCATTTTGTAGTCATTTGGTCAGTTTCTGCTCAAATAATACTGTTGATATTTCTGGATGGCCGTCCTCACTCTGTGCGACACACATACACACACACACATACACAGAGTCCTATGCCAGTGTTGCTGCAGTGCTGGGAATTAAAATAATACTTGAGTGGCGGTCCTATGGGTGTCCCAGGCGTGAAGGGGTCTAAATCGTGCTCTTCAAAGTGCACCTGCATGGTCAGTAGAGCTGATAAAACAGGCAGTAGTGTAGATACAAGCTAGGCGTACCTAATAAATTGCCAATGAGTGTATATTACTTGACCATAACTAATAAAGACAAATGTATTGTGCTCATGTGAAAACAGTGCCTTTCTTCGGTGTAAAATAGAAAAGGTGAGGGGAAAGAAGCACAACAGAACAAAAAGTGAGAAAGGACTAGTATGTATTTTGGCTTGCTGAATGAGTGTGTACAGTGTGTGTTCTGGCACGAGACTTGATGTGGCTTTTGTCTACTCAGGAAGCAGATTCTGAATGTAGAGCAGGTGTGTTTACCTGGCCACACACATACAAACATACCACAGAGGAAGAAAAAAGTCCTAGTTAAATGGTTCCTTTATGGTGAAGAACTTCCTGAATAACTGCTACCCCACAGTCTGTCATTCATGAGGTTGTCTGTCAATGTAAAGTTTCTGTCTGGGATGAAAACAACATAGTCGAGAACTGGCAAACATGCGTGTTATGTGAGTTGATGGAATATTGTGGGTAAAAAATATATGATGGATGCAAAAGTTTAATCAAAATAACCACACCTTTCATAGCAGCACAGATTCGCTGCATCAGTTCCAGCAATTTTTTGAAGTAACTTGTGTCCAGACCCTCTCAGCACATTTTAAAACAGGCAAACAGTTCTGTCTCATTTGCTGGACGCTCATTTCAAACTTGTCCAGCTCATCCCATGCAGCTTAATAGGAAAAAGGACATAATTGTCCATTTTTTGCTGTTGTTTGCTTTTGTTCTTTAGTTTTAATTATTATTAGTATCATTCTTATTATAAGTGAATTTTACAGACGCTTCTCTGAGGCCATAAAAAAACAGCATTGTTCCAACTGACATATGTCTTACACCTCGCCCTAGAGCGCTTGTATACACTTTTTAATCGGATGATCAGGGGTTGAGTAGTGATGATGCATTTGACACCTAGTTGGCCTGGTTTCATTTTATACGTCAGTCTGGTTTTGTTTTATCTGAGTGGTAGCACAGACGTGGGATTTCCCTCCTGTATGCTGAACCCACTGTCCCAAACGCCTTAAGGTGAGCCCTCGGCGACTGCTTTTTAGTTTTGGTTTCTCCTTGTTTCCTAGAAGATTCTGGTTTCTCGTAACAAAAGGAGAAATATTTGTTACGGGAAAGAAAATGTTATCTGAAGACATCACCTGTTCTTAAAGCTGACTCGAAGACTGAACTCAAGTCAGGTTGAAGTTCATTTTTTGGAAGAGTTCATAAATCTCTGTCTGTCTTTCTTTCTGTCTGTCTTTCTCTTTCTTGCTCTTGATTTGCTGATTTGTTTACTTGCTCATCTTTGAAATTTTAATTCATTGAAAAGCTAGTTGTCGCCAAGGTTTTAACTGTACACTACTGTTTATACAGCAAATCACTTAATGTTGTTAATAATTATTTATCAAACAAAGAAAAAGTTGACTGATTAGCTATTCTTAGCTGCTGATACTTCTGACACAAAGCATTGTAAAAACAAACATCACTCACTGCTGTGCTCTAAACATTTCATTGCACCTATGATGTGTCTCTGGATGGATCTAAAATTTCTTCATTTTTTACATCTTCCTGCTGGTTATTTGAAGTAATTGTCCCACTCATATTTCAATAATTGAAATGAACTGAACTGGGGTGTAGATGACAGAAAGAATACAAAATGAAGAGAGAGACAGAGAGTGAGAGAGAGAGAGAGAGAGGATGACATTTTGTTTTGGTCTTGTCCTTCCCCTGATCTCCTCTATAATATTAGATTCAGTCTAATCCCTGGCCTTGGATGCGTTGGGGTTGTGAAGTGCAGAGCAGGTTTTTGTTGGGCCCGAGGAGCAAGAGCAGATTTCCTTTCTTCTGGCGAGTCTTTACCGCCCTGTTTTTCTGCCCTGGTTATGAATTAACAGAAGGCCTCTCAGGTGCCTGATCTTTCTCCTGGAGAAACCTGATCGCAGCAAATGGTTTCACTCAGACTTGTTCTCACACACACACGCATACACACACACACACATGCATCTAATCACTAAAGTTTATTTAAGTATCATCACACACTCTTTTTGTACAAACACAGTGTGCGCACACACACACACACACACCTTAACAGACACCCCACGTACCATGAATTATTGTTAGACTTTAATCCCAACAGAGGATTGGACGGAATAAAGTAGTTTTATTTAGAAAAATACAACAATACACACTCAAAGTTTAGTATGCCCAGACCAGGTGTGTGAAGGGCCTCTTTCTTAACCCAAACAGAGGAATCTCCCTTTTAGAGCCTTAAAAAATGGAGCACAAAATATAAACCAACCAAATTACACACACATGATTAGGTTTAGAGGGCCCATATCTTGGAAACTGCACTTTACTCATTACTAAAATGAAAGTCAACGTTGTCAATGTTTTACAGTGTATTGTTCACTCTCCATCCCATCCAGTCCATATAATTTACCTATGCTGCAAAACAACCTGTTTTTAATTCATTGTTTTTGTGATGTCACAAAAGCCAATTTGCGTATATCTCCCCATTCAGCCTATAGCTGTTTGGCCATGCTAAAGTTAAAAGGCTGTGGGGTGTATTTTGGTTGATACAATTCATACATTCATACGGCTTGAATAATTCATACATGGATCATTGTGTGTCTTAACAAAAAAAAAAAAAACATTCTTCTGAAACTGGTCAGGTTCAGGGACTGGACTGAAAATGAGAACCTTTAAAAGTCCTGGAGAAGCCTGGAGAACTGTTCCTCAAGACTACATCAAGAATATAAGAAAGTCTGGATCTTCAGAAGCAAATTATGAAGAAATTAGAGATGGGCATTTCCATAGTACTATATATCACTCCTAATGGCACAGTAACCAAAATGGCCTGTTTTCATTCTAAAAGGAAAAAAGAGAGGCTGGAAAACGGTAATAAAGCACATTCAGTGTTTTAAATATATGAAAATGAGACATCATTGGTATCATATAAGCCATAATATTTTCATCAGCACATATAATATATATCAACAATATCATCATATTTTCATATCAGTCAGGCCCAGTCAGTTTTGTTTTCATTCACTGATATGATGGGAAATTTTTGCATTGTCCCATTTGTCCCATTTAATCTGCTCCAGATTTACTTGCTCACTGCACGTCTTTTAACTTCTATTTAGGGCTAATATCTCTGATTAAAATTAATGAACTGATAGAGCTGTGTTGGTTTGTTTGAAAAAAAAAGTTTGGACTTACCCCCCCCCCCCCCCCCCCCCCCACACACACACACACACACAGAACAGTGCTGCCTTCACCGTATGTTGCTTCATGCTCGTTAGACACAAATAGACACTGACTTGTGGCAAAGTGGGGTGTTTGACTATTTGAAGACTAATCTAATCTAACCTCGCTCTAATCAGACGGAGGCGCTTCATCCGGGCTGCTCTTTTCTGTTCCAGGTTAAAAAAAGTGGAGCAGCTGAGAGGCTGAGCCAGGAGGAGCGAAAAAGACAAGAGGTAACAGCCCTCTCTCTCTCTCTCTCTCTTTCTCTCTCTCTCTCTCTCTCTCTCTCTCTCTCTTTATATATATCTGGCTTGAAGGTGTAGTTTTTGGTGAATGGGTAAAATGTAGAGGATGTAGTGTTCCTTACACAACCCAAAAATAATAATAACACAAATACACCCTAATATATTCAGCCTGAGTCAGGGTCTGCATATCTTAGGGATGACTGCAGCAGAAGTGTTGTCTTCTAAAATATTGTGTCAGAAACGCTAGCGGTTCCATCGTGTTTCAGTTCTGCTGGCTCTTGTCCCTCCACCACTTCTAATGAGCTTAAACATGTTTGGCATGTTAATTAGGCCAACTCATCGCTAAATCAGCTAAACTCTCCGCTGATGTTCCGCTTCATGCCAGTTAAACACATTTCAGTTAGGTGAGGTCAGGCCTTGAAATGGGTTATCATTGGTAAGACGGTGATGTTGCAAGATATAACTCATACCTGTCAAAGCAGTGAAAAAATGACAAAATCTGATTGCTAATCAGTGCTGAATGATATGGAGGGAAATTCATAATACAGGTATTTGAAGGGATAGCTGGATAATTTCTAGCAGAAAATGTTTTAATCAGTCTTAGAAAATCATAAAGATATAAATGGAAGTCTTTGTTACTAACAGAACAATAACAAAACCAAACAAACCAAACAATGTGGCTAAATAGTGTGAAACAACAGACTATAAAATATTGAAAATAAGTATTATGAAAAAATCTGTCTTTAAAATCACTGCCTGCACTGTTTTTAGCTGTGTATGCAGAGTCATTTTGCTTATGTTTACAGCCAACAGTGAGTCATACAAAAAACTCATAAAGTCTATTAGAGACTGCATGAGAGTTTGAAAAAAGTGCTTGATTTAGGACTGCTGTTCACATGATGCTAATTGGTGTCCATTAGCTTCCATTGCTTCTTACGAACACAGTCAGCTACACTTGGGGTAAAAGGAGGGAATCGTATTAGCCATTGGTGGGGGGGCATGCAAAGCTCGTACTTAAGTGACTGTATGGACATCATACAGTAAAGCAACTTTTTGTGTTTCTTAGGCAATATTTGAGGTGATCTCGTCAGAGCACAGCTACCTGCATAGCCTCATGATCCTCATTCGCCTGTTCAAAGACTCCCCAGAGCTCAGCGAGATCATGACCAAGACAGACCACCACCACCTCTTCTCCAACATTGTGGATGTCTGTGAGGCCAGTAAAAAGTAAGAGGAGGAAAACATTATGAAATGTGCCTTCTTGGTTGTTTTGTAACCAAATATCCTGTCAGAACTTGACTTTTGAATTAGATTACATGCTCTTTTATGAGTAACTTCTAATCTGACATTGAAATAAGGTCACAAGAAACAGAATCTGACTTTTAAATTTAGAATGTGTATAGAATGTGTTAATAGATTCTAGTCTAGTTTCAAAGTTTATAATCTAATTTTGAAGATCAGAACTGCCTGTCAGGTGTCCCGACAGAAGTTAGATTTTGCATTTGGGGATGGATTGCACTGTAACTTAATTTAAGCTTAATTTTTACATTTCTAAGTAAAAAATGTCACTATATAAAGACACAATCAATAGTCAACAAAGTTGGTCAGTAGTCCATTAATCAGACAGTAAGTGTGTGACAAAGATATGTAACCCTATATTAGAAAGCATATCTAATCAGTACAAAGGTTGATCTCTACTTCTGCGTCGATGACAACAAAGGTGTTGGCCTGATGGAAGCAATTCTCAAGGCAGACGCAACACACAATATTTTTTAATCTTTTTTTTTTTTTATCATAATACAATGTAAAGGAGCAAAATTGTCAGATATTTTAGAACCAAAGCTCACTAAGCACCAAAGACGATTCTGATCTCTGAAACTAAGATAAAACCAGCAAATGAAAGAAAATCTATAAATGTATAATGAAAAGTGGACCCAAAAAATTCTCCTAATTTTTTGTTTAGTTTTGAATCAGAAGATAGTGCTCCTCTTTCAGATCTTTCAACAAGCGTTTGAAATGTGTGTGTGTGTCTTACATATATTATTGTGGGTTTGAAATGAATAGACAGAGGTTGTGTGGTGTGTTTATTTCGATAGTCCCCCTCAGTCGGCTAGTATGGAATCAAAGCCAAAATCAGATCAACTGTGTTTTGGAAAAAAACAAACACACAGCCTTTTTGGTAGTTTTGACTCTTCACGCTCTGTCATCTAGAGAATACCCTGGACACCAGTCTTTGTGGTTAACCAGGTTTATTTGGCAGGGTAAGTGGATTTTGGTGTCATTCTCTGTGATGAAATGTTCTTGTACTGAACCTGCAGGTGGGACGTGGCATGTTGCCATAGGCAGAAGGACATAGAATATTTGGATTTAGTTTCTGCCACAGGCAGCTCCCCCTCCAAGGCGTAAGGCCAGCAAGTGCTGTAGGTCTGTGCTGGAGAACCTTAATCTTCATTCGTTAATTTTTCTTATTTTTTTCTTGACAATCTTGAAAAAAGGGAATTGGCATCAACAAGTACTTCATTTCTGAATTATGCACAAAAACACACTCTGTCAAAAAAGCCTGATCTCAACAATAAGAACAGAAACATCACAGAGATGTTTTGCTTACACACCGTTGCTTTTGTGCACTTGCAACGATGGAAACAAGCTGGGTAGATTTTTGCCTCCTCTCTCTAGAGTTTAAATACACTCCTGTGGCTTTTCCATTTGCAAAACTAAACTACAACACTACACAAACAAAAGCTTCACAGAAACATTCTGCATTGCCAGCTGTAACTTAAATGCCATTCTGTGCTTGTGCAGATAAATAGCTGCATCAGCTGTATCAGGACTTCAATGTCAGCCTTCCCCTCACATTTAACAACTTCCCGTTTGATTAGCATGAAAGTTCTAGGTAAAAGAACAAGTGTAAAAGGAGCTTAAATGATAAGGGATGACAAAACTACATTTACAGCATTTAGTAGAAGCTTTTAGCCAAAGCGACTTCCATTCCCTAACTACAGGGGACAGTCTTCCTGGAACAACTTGGGGTTAAGGGTCTTGCTCAGGAACCCAGTGGGGGTATGCTGAAGGTAGGATTCGAAACCCATGACCTCTTGGTCCAGAGGCAAGTATCCTACCCACTAGGCCACCACCACCCTAATTATGAATATGGAATATCATGGATATTGGCTGCATTTGCAGAAACACTGACCAATAGTGTTCATATTTTCTAATTGTGCCACTGTTGTTTTTTGTCTGTTCCAACATATCACGCTTCAGAACAACTAAATGATACTTTTCTGTATGGCAGCCTGTCATGTCTAAATCCAAGCCAAAAAAATTAAATGACCCCCCAGGTCAACAAAATTAAATTGCTCAACACCTCGTCTTTTTCATCAAGTTTCTGCCACCCTGACTGATAAAACGATATCGATCGACACCAACCCCTACCCCCCTCCCAGGGGAAGCCCTGTCATGTATACTGAATAATCCTCACTATATTTTTGCCATATTAGCCTAACATCAGTTTTGACACTGTTCAAATCGTCTGTTAATCTTGAGCCCTGCTTGATGCAGACCTGAGCTCTTCTCTGTGTAGTTTTGTGCTCCTTTTATTCTTCATGCAGTTTGTTTATGTTAGGGCATGAGGTCTGGTTTGTGTCTTCAGTTCAGCTGGTGAGGGTACAGTGCACCTTTTAAGGCTGGTTGTAGGAGTCAGCCATGAGCTGTAGCTGAGTTCCATATTGCTGAGTACTGTTTTATTCTTTCATTATCTTTTTCATATGGAACATAACATTAACTTTTATTTGGTTTTGCTTTTTGTTAGCAGGTAGCTGAGGTTAGTTTCAAGGCATTGTGGGTGCTGTGGTATGAGAGGTAATTTTATAACCCAGTGATGTGTTGAAAAGCTAAAACACACCAGGGATAAAGGAGATGGAGGTCAAATCAAGCAAAACAACACACTCTCACACACATACATATACACAAGCAAGCAAATATGCAGTTAGAATTCACCACAAATTCTTTCACAAATGACCACCATATTGGTTGGTTCCAAACCACTCAGATGAGTTCAGGGCCGATGCGGTGCCAACAGGGCTTGAGCAGCCTGAGCAGAGTTTGTTTAAATATTAGCAAAGTCTGAGCAAAGGTTAAAGTTTGGCAGGCTGTCAGAGAGTTCATGATAAATACACTTGACCGGCCTGGCACACGATCTGTTTCCACAAAGAGGGATTTATCTTCCTAGCTGGATAATTTAAGCAGAGTGATGGTTGTCCAGTTAGAATGTCCGCAACCTCTTTAGTTGGATGAGCTTGACCTTTGGGTTGAGTAACCATCATCTGATTAACTGGGAAATCCTGTTTCTTGCTGGAGTGACACTGGTCTTTTTCTTGTGTGCAACAATAGTGTCATCACCAGACCATTTTGATGAGTGGATGAGATAAGGTCAGGACTGACCATGCCTCATCAACCCGTCCATGACCAGATAAGGTTAGTCTTGACATCAAACCATTGATATTGGATGAGTGGGCGAGACAAGTCAAGACTAGTCAACTCCATGTAATACCCAAACTGGTTAATCTAGTGTGTAGGTACTAGCTGGTCCAAAACAATAGGTTAGATTTGACAAATCAAGACTAACCTTATCTCAGCCACTCGTCCATGACCAGACAAGGTTAGTCTTGACATCAAACCCTTGATATTGGACGAGTGGATGAGAAAAGTCAAGACTAACCTTATCTCATCCACTTATTCAGTACCAGTGGTCTGATGTCAAGACTAACCTAATCTCGTCCACTCAACCAATCAAATACTTAAAAAAAAAACCCAAACAGGGTAATCTACTGTATAGGGGCTAGCAATATTGGATTAAAGGAATATTTTGCTTCAGAAGAAGATCTACATTTTTGTCACAAAAAATATAGCAAAAGCAAACCTTTTAATTACTGCAGTTTAAACTAGTTGGGTTTTATGTTAAATTGAGCTTGGAGTCTGCCTCCTCTGATAAGCTAATCAATAAACATTAATAATAACAGTAGATGGTGTTGACTTAAGAAAGCACTTTTTATCTTTTCTGTATCTAGTTAACGTTAATGTATTTAAAGCTATGTTTTTGTACAGAAATTGAAGCTACAGTAGAGGCAGTGTCATCAGCCTGGTCAGTGTTTAAAGGAGATTATGTAACTACAGAACAAGTTTGCATGAGTCTTCTCTGCAGCTTCTCTGCAAACTGCTTGTGCCGACAGTCATGTTTATCATTCAGGTGTGTGAATGAGCACATTTTTGGCACAGATGTCCCTGCTAAAATTGGCCCTGTTTTGGTGGAAAGCATGACGCAAAGTGGTTTTGCTGATTTTCATAGCAGTGTATTATAATGCCATGTGCACACATTTTCAAAATAACTAATTATTTTGTGCGTTTCCCATCCATAGAAATGGTCCTCTTTAAACAACATTGTGCTTTTGACTGACAAAAACCATGTCTAAAGCCAATGGCATTTTTAAAAATGCTTTTTAAGCAGCATTTTTTAAAAGTGCATATGGAAAATATCCCTAAAAAATACTGGTAAATAATAATTACTGGTGCATTGCCTAGATCATGCAGCTCTAAAATATGTACATGTATGAGTGTCTGTGTGTTCTCTCTTTCCATGTGTAATCCCCCCATGCCCTGAGACACACATACACACACACGCTCTCTCTCACACGCTCTCTCTTTCTCTCTCTCTCTTGCGTGCGCGCACACACACACACACACACTGATGAGTGGATGTCCTGCTAAATGCCCTTTTGACCCCCATGAAAGAGGACAGGGCTCATATTGTATTTTGGGGAGACAGTGATGCTGTCATTGGCTGGACTGGTGAGCAGGGAAACGATGGCACTTAGCTGGAAATCATGTGACCTTGAAAATGCGGGAACACTCTTCCATTCTGAGCTGAAGCTGAGCTGGTTCTCATTAACAGTCTGAGGGGGCTGAAAATAGCGTGAAAGTTCTGGCTACAGACAGGAGACGGGCAGGCATGAGGCCCAAAGACCATCTCCTAGTTTCCAGTAGACAATTTCTGTGATTAAAGATTTACTGCAGTGTTGAGTGTGGTCGAAATATTTCAGCTGTAGATGAAAACGAAACTGCAAATAGAGACATCTGTCAAGACATCTCATGTCTGAAGTTTGCTTCATTGGTTTTGAGCTGGAGCTACAAGTCTAGTACGGCCCATTGGTGGATAATCTAATTGTCACTGTTTTTCTTCTGGGCATGTATTATTGGATTGGAATTTATATAGACTTGGGTAGATGTTTAGGTTATATTTCCATCCATCCATCCATCTTCTACCCCTTTGTCCCGCACTCAGGGTTGGGGGGGCGGAGCCTATTCCAGCTGCGCTGGGAGAAGGTGGGGTACACCCTGGACAGTCACCAGCATGTCGCAGGGCCACATACAGAGATAGACAGGTTATATTTTAAACTTGATTATTTGTTATACTTGTAAGAACTTAAGAGCTTAAGCTTAAGTGATACTGGGTTGTTGTACTAAAATATGTGTATTTAAGTCATTTCACAGCAAATGTAATAATAATAATAATACATTTTATTTATAAGCGCCTTTCACGACTCTCAAGGTCACTTACAAATAAGGATGTAGGTGAATGCTGCCCCAGATTTTTTATGTTTGAATGGATATTAGATGTTGAAAAATTAGCCAACAGTTCCTCATGTGCAACAATGCAACCCATTTGCTTGCCCAGTGTATTTTAACTACGGTATAGGATTTCAGTACTCCACCCTATTTCCGATGCTGTTATCTATAAAAATGGATGAAGAAACACAATCAGAAAACTTGCTTGTGCTACGACTGCACAGTCACACAGAGACTAGTACAATATAAAATATAGTATAAGTCAAATAAAAGACAAAATAAACTCAGAAAATACTCTGTACTAGATATACTATGCTATGTATAAACAATGCCGTGGTCAGTAAAAGCTGTATATCTCCACTGCTCTTACTGACCACAGCATTGTTTGTACATAGCGTAGTATATGTAGTACCGAGTATTTTCTGAGTTTATTTTGACTCTGCTACTTTTGTCCATTTTTATGGATAATGTTCCGCACTAGGCTGGGTAGCTTCCATTTACCTCAATTCAAAGGTAAAGAAGCAAACATCAGACACTAAACACACCTTGGCTGATCAATTACATCTGGAATGAGATTAAAATTCATGTGAATTTGGTTTTCAGCCAAACTGTGGCTTTAAGAGAAATCACCCACAAAACTGGTTTTATGGTGTTCTGTGTTTAGAGATGCTTCACTTCCAGTATTTGACTGCATCACTAGTATTGCACAAGAACACACACATTGTCCCCCTGTGGCAAATCTGAACCGTTTGCAGACAAAATTAAACAAACGGGACGGGCCTGTATGAGTCATGTCTCCTTGGGAACACATGCCCATACCCAGCACAATGGGATGCATAATGTATGAAGCTGGTGCACACATTCAGTGTTTGTGTATTTGTGTGTGTGTGATGTCTTTGGTACACACAGACCATTCTGTGTTTTCAGGAACATCATGTTGACTTCTGTGATTATCTGTTCATTCATTCTGGTTCTTAAGAGTTAGAGCGAGTGTGTCTTGGGGGCAGAGTTTTATTGCACTTGCATTTCTATTGCAGCTCACAAGCACTTGGCACTGTGCCCTGCATCTGCAAAACATAACAGGTAGATCTTTTTAGAAGGAGAACTATTTCATATTGGTACATCCAAGGTGCTGGTTTGACTGCTTCTGCTTGAGAATATACCCATATTAACGTTTGGCCTATATTAACAATTGGATGTTTCCCTGTCTTTCTAGCTCTTCATTAAAATGGAGAATACTTGTGGATGTGGTTTAGGACACGATATAACTTACTGTGAGCTTTAAAAATGAACAAAACTTCACTGTATTGAAATGATTGAGCATAGTGCCCATCAGATAGGATAAGAGGCTCAGGTTATGGATGGATGTACAATATAACAAAACATTTCAGTATAGTGAAGTTTTTCATTTTTATGGCTTACAGTAAGTAATAATATGTTCCAAACCACATCCACAAATCTTATCCACCTTAATGCAGAGCTGGATGTGGTTTTAGGAGGTTTTTAGACGTTTACAGGTGTGTTCACAGAACAAAGTTGTGTGCATATTTACTTCTAGTGTCAGCAACGTTAGCCTTGTGGCTCCACTTCTAAGCTAAAGAAGTACATTTTGACCCCAAACTAGAGCTACACAATATGGGCAACACATCAGTATTGTGATTTTACTGTTACATATTGCGATTCCAAAGCCTTTCAATGTATTGCAGGGCCCGTATCCTCACTGTTTTGGAATTAAAATGTCTCTAAATATTGTTTCGAATGGTACATTGACTCCTCCGTCCATACAGTCCATTTATGGAAAACAACAAAAACAGCCTGATTTCAAATCTCTCTCTGATTGGTCAACCTGTCAAAAACTGTAATTGGCTCATTTGCATATTGTGGCCTTTTGTGATATCAGTATTTTGAGGCTGATATCGCAACAATGATTAGCAGACAACATATGTTGTGCAGCTCTACCCCAAATATGTCTCAGCTGATTGATCACGTGTGGGTTTGTAGAAAATGTTTAAATTGTATGTTTTGCCAATTCTCTGACAGCAGGTGTTGCTTTTTCCATAATGAACCTCATCACTGTCATAACACAACCTCATAACAGTTACTCTTAAAGTATTTTTGACTTTATTGCATTTTGGTGTAATAAGATTTTATTCCAGGTTTTTTTGGATCATTGATCTATTATTCATGAAATGTTCACATTTTTTTTGAAGTTCAGAGGTTGTTTTTAAATGGTATAGAACAAACAAACAATAGAACAATATGTTGCTAAAGTCTGCCATTGTAACCACTGTATGATAATAGCAGTTATAATACTAACTAGAAAAAACATTTTAAAAGGGCCTGCCGCCAAGAAACTACCTACTGACTCCATACCAACCATCTCCTACATAGCATTAGCAGTAGCCTAGCCTTAGCCTAGCACTAGCATAGCATTAGCATTAGCCTAACATTAACATAACCTTAGCATTAACATAGCATTAGCATTAACTTTAGCCTAGCATTAACCTAGCATTAGCATAGCATTAGCATTAACCTAACATTAACATAACATTAACATTATCATAGCATTAGCATAGCATTACAGTTAGCATTAGTATTAGCTTTCACAGTAGCCTAGCATTACCAGTAACATAGCAGTAACATTAACATAACATTAGCATAGCATTAGCATTAGATTAACATTAGCATTAGCATTAACAGTAGCATAGCGCTAGCATTAACATAGCATTAGCATAGCATTAACAGTATCATAGCATAAAAATTAGCATTAGCATAGTGCTAGCATTAACATAGCCTTAGCTTTAGCGTGTTTGTGTGTGTGGGTGTGTTTGTCCAATACTTTTATATGATAGCTGTGTCCCAATACTTTTGTCCATATTGTTCAGTTAAAACAGGTGTGTCTGTGGGGGTGTGGCCTGAGGTCTCATAAGAGGTATGAGGTGTCATAAGGCTTGGTCACTTTAAGGACACTGAGAGTTTATTCTCCTGAAACTACATTCATTTCAATAGGGTGAAAAATTAATGGAAGTGAATGGAGGAAAAAGGGATGAGCGAAAGACAAGGAAAAGATGAGTGCAGGTAATCAACGACCATCTTTGTGTGTTTGGGGAGTTGGCTTGATGTGTCACATGAAGTTTGGTGGGTTTCGGACAAAGCGTGTCCAAGCAGGATGGTTCGAAATTTGAGCCCTATTCATTCTCTATGGCATTTCAGCCGTCTTTGTTCACGTGTAGTGTCACCACGGTAACGCAAAATGCTTATAAAAGTAGTACCACACCTCGCACTGATGAGCTGAACGTTTTGATATATAGGTTGATATATGGGTGCGCGCCACGGTTCGGGCCGCATTAAGACGGAAGAATAATAATAAATAAATAAAGAAACCCTGGTGAATAACAATAAGGGCCTGCCCATTAAAAAAAAAAAAACTCAATTCCTGAAGAAATTTTAAAAGGGCCTGCCACCAAAAAACTACCTACAGACTCCATACCAACCATCTCCTACACCATAGCAACCACCTTTCAAACCTTCGCAACCACCCATAAACTTCACAGCAACCACCTCCTACAACATAGCAGCTGCCTAAATACTACTTAGCAACCATCTCCTACAGCATAGCAACCACCTTTTAAACCTTAGCAACCAAACATAAACTTCATAGCAACCACCTCCTACACAATAGCAACTGCCAAAAACTGCTTAGAAACCACCTCTGATATCAAAGCTAGCACCTAGCAACACCCTAGCAACTACCTCCTACACCATAGCAACTGACTAAAACCTACCTAGCAGCCACCTTCTACACCATAGCAGCCACCTTTTATACCTCAGCAACAAAACATAAACTTCACAGCGACCATCTCCTACACCATAGCAACCAACTTTTATACCTCAGCAACCGCCCATAAACTTCATAGCAACCACCATTTATACCTTAGCAACCACCCATAAACGTCACCCCAACCACCTCCTACACCCTAGCAACTGCCTAAATACTACTTAGCAACCATCTCCTACACCATAGCAACCACCTGCTATACCTTAGCATCCACCCAAAAACTTCATAGCAACCAACTCCTACACCCTAGCAACTGTGTGTGTGTATGTGTATGTTTGTGTGTGTGTGTGTGTGTGCGTGTGGGTGTGTGTGTGTGTGTGTGTGTGTTTCCAATACATTTGTACATACCAATACTTTTGTCCATATTGTTTAGTTTAAACATGTGTGTGATTGGGGGCGTGGCCTGAGGACTCATATGAAGTTTCATAAGGTTCGGTCACTGTATGGAGCCTGTAGGTCCCTTCTCCCGAAACTGCATTCATTTCAATGGGGTGAAATATGAATGGAAGTGAATGGGGGATGAGGGATGAGTGAAAGACAAGGAAAAGATGAGTGCAGGTCATCGCCGACTACATTTGTGTCTCGAGGGAGTTGGCCTGAGGTATCACATGAAGTTTGGTGGGTTTCGGTGTAGCGTCGCCACGGTAACACGAAACACTTATAAAAGTAATACCACACCTCACGCTGACAAGCCGAACGTTTTGATATATAGGTTGCCTGGGTTTACATGAAGTCTGGCCGAGTACAATATGTTTGAGTGAAATGCATTGAAGTTAATGAGAAAAAAACGAGGGATGAGAGAAGTAAAAAAAGACGAGTGTGGGTCAAGATACTGTTCATTAGTAGATAGATAGAAAGACAGATAGATAGATAGAAAGACAGATAGATAGATAGATAGATAGATAGATAGATTGAAGGATGACAGACAGATAGACAGATAGATAGATAGATAGATAGATTGATTGATTGATTGAAGGATGACAGATTGATAGATAGATAGATAGACAGATAGATAGATAGAAAGACAGATAGATTGATAGATAGATAGATAGATAGATAGATAGATAGATAGATAGATTGAAGGATGACAGATAGACAGATAGATTGATAGATAGATTGAAGGATGACAGATAGATAGATTGATTGATAGATAGATTAAAGGATGACAGAGATAGATAGATAGATAGATAGATAGATAGATAGATAGATAGATTGAAGGATGATAGATAGACAGATAGGTAGATAGACAGATAGATAGATAGATAGATAGATAGATAGATAGTTGGGCGGATGGATGGATAGATGGATGGATGGATGGATGGATGGATAGATAGATAGATAGATAGAAGGAAGATAGACAGATAGATAGATAGATTGATAGATAGAAGGATAGATAGATTGATAGATAGATAGATAGATTGAACGATGACAGATAGACAGATAGATTGATAGATAGATAGATAGATAGATAGATTGAAGGATGACAGATAGACAGATTGATAGATAGATAGATAGATTGAACGATGACAGATAGATAGACAGATAGATAGACAGATAGATAGATAGATAGATAGATTGAAGGATGACAGATAGACAGATAGATAGATAGATAGATAGATTGAAGGATGACAGATAGACAGATAGATTGATAGATAGATAGATAGATAGATTGAAGGATGATAGATAGATAGACAGATAGGTAGATAGATAGATAGATAGATAGATAGATAGATAGATAGATAGATAGATAGATAG
>JBBPCX010069817.1:0-11073 GCA_037974365.1 Hydrocynus forskahlii | reverse complement strand
TAGGGTAAGTATTAGGATTAGGGTTAGGATTAGGGTTAGGGTAAGTATTAGGATTAGGGTTAGGATTAGGGTTAGGGTAAGTATTAGGATTAGGGTTAGGATTAGGGTTAGGGTAAGTATTAGGATTAGGGTTAGGATTAGGGTTAGGGTAAGTATTAGGATTAGGGTTAGGATTAGGGTTAGGGACTTTCCCCGTCTCAAGGCATTTCAACAGCTTTGCAAACAAAAACGATAAGGACTCAACTCATTATTTCTCTCCTACTGTCCCTCAGTCACCAGTTAGCACAGATACTGGCGGTGTTACACAGTGCACATTAAAATACAGGGTAGTGAAGCGTCCTAGCACAAAAAAAGGCTTAAAGCGTGATCGCAGCACGTTTTGAATAGAATGTATATCATGATGGCAACGCGAAAACTCATGAGACCGGGTTGGTCCACAAGGCAAAAGAGTAACCCCAAAATCCAGAAAAGGGTAAGAGAAACATTAGAAAGTAATACAGACAAGAAAACAGGGAACCACTTGATAACTAGACAGAGCTTGGAATACTTTGCGCTGAGAGAAGTCTCTTAGGTCTATATATACCCCTAAGCCTAGTCCTCACGTGATCCTGATCTTCTGGTTATGGGGCTGTGCGAAAGTCTAGGGTGGCTGTCTGGAGTGTCAGTGCCTGACTCCGGTCCAGGGCTGGACCTCACAAGATGTGTAGAAAGTAATTCAGAGTGGGATGGTTTAAATTCTACAGAAACTTACCGACTCAGCAGTAATTTTTTTAATTTATATGTTTATAGCACTTATATCCACCTCTTTATGACCACAGCATTTTATTTATATAGCATGGTGTATTTGGTATAGAGTATTTTCTAGAGAGTTTTATTTTGATTCTACATTATATTTTATATTGTTCTTGTCTTTGTGTATCGTGTGGCTGTTCAGCTGTAGCATGAGCAATTTCTTCCAGGATCAATAAAATATTCTGTTTCTGATTCTAAACCAGACATCTGATGAATTGAATGCCTCTAAAAGCTCCATCAAAGAGAGTTATTAGTTTTGGATTGTATTAAAATGGCTACATTTGTGTAGACATTGTGACCCCTTGTTCCCATCACTGTCACAGTAAAGAAAGTTTCTCAACAACAAACCATTTCACATCAAACCACTCAGAAGAACCAACTTTGACCCTAATAACTGAATTAAAATGAAATGGTTTTGAAATATTGATGTATTCCGCATGAAAAATGTTTTTATTTGTTTTTAATTTCAGAGATATGACATACTGTCCTGACTGTAGTGATTTGTATGTGTTAAAATGATCACTTACACGCTTTAGTGTTGGGTCCCATTAATAACAGGCCTCTGACTATGAACTTTCAGTCTGCACTTTAGTTTGCTAGTTTGCATAAATTTGATAAAAGCCACAGACAAACTGAGTTAGAGATACAGACTCATTATATGTGTTTTTCAATTATGCATGTAAAGTACAAGAACACAATAACGCATTATGAACTGAGCAATTGGAAGAAAAGCTGTTATATGTTTTAACTGCCTGTAAATTACAGTAACACAGTTATAAGACATCTGAATAAAACTTGTTTAAATTGGTGTGCAGTGTACACAATGTGTTCTAAAATATTCAGACACATAAATAATTCTAAATATTTCAGAACTGAAACATAAACTGTACCGCCCCCCCAAACACACCCCTGAACTTAATTTCTTTCTTTTTCTAACACAGTTCATATGCACACTGTACTGTTCCGCCATGCTACATTCTCTGTTCTGCTGCTGCTATTATTTGCATTACTAGTACTATTATTTATTGTTGTTTACCTCGTTTTTATGATCTTGTTTGTTTCTTGGACTCTCTCTCTTCCTCTCCTTGGACTTCCTCTCTCTTTTTGGTGTTTCTGTTTTTGTTCTTGTGTTGCTCCTTGGTCCTGGAGGAACTTTGTTTCATTTCACTGTGTTCTGTGTATATGACTGAAATGGCAATAAACCGACCTGACTCGACTCGACTCGACTTGACTTGATTCAACATGACTTGACTTCAATTCAACTTCTTTGAGACTGCTGACACAGTTTGTTAAATAAAAATAGAAAAGACCAACGGAGGGGGTCTCTCACTTAGATGAATGTGCGTCATGCAATCAAATCCTCACAGCAATGTTCCAGCATCTAGCGTCTAGTATGTATTTGCAGTGTGAGCAATTATAACACTTGTTGCATGAAACAAGAGAGGAGGAGAGAGAGAGACAGGGAGAGAGAGAGACAGAGAGAGAGAGAGACAGAGAGAGAGAAAGACAGAGAGGGAGAGAGAGAGACAGAGAGAGAGAGAGAGAGAGAAAGGGAGAGAAAGGGAGAGAGAGACAGAGAGAGAGAGAGGGAGAGAGAGAAAGGGAGAGAGAGAGAGAGAGAAAGAGAAAGGGAGAGAGAGAAAGAGAGAAAGGGAGAGAGAGAGAGAAAGGGAGAAAGAGAGAGACAGGGAGAGAGAGAGAGAGAGAGAGAGAGAAAGGGAGAGAGAGAGAGAGAGACAGGGAGAGAGAGGGAGAGAGAGAGAGAGTGCTTGTTTGTGTTTTGGCTCAGTCAGGCGTGGGTGGAGAGTGACTGTGGCTCTTCATGCTCCTCTGGCTCATCTTTGTTTAATTGCCTTTGTGTCACTGTCAGTTTAGCTCAAAACAGGACCAAAGGCTGTCAGAAGGTCAGAGTGAAGAGACAAGCACAGTTCAAACAGAAGAAAAAGAAAATGTCTGTATGCGAAGGTAACATGATAGGATGAGGTTTAAGAAAAAAATATCACTCAATCTAACGATCTCTTTAATCTTTCTCTCTCTCTCTCTCTCTCTCTCTCTCTCTCTGTCTCTCTCTCTCTCTCACTCTCTCTCTCTCTCTCTCTCTTTCTCTCTCACTCTCTCTTCTCAAGTCTCTGGGGGGTAAGTCAGAATTGAGTCAAGGATGAACTTTTAGGTCTGTGAGTCAAAATCAAGTCATGAAACTTCAGGGTGTGAATCTGCAGAACTTCAGGAGTGCAAGTGGAGTATCAAGTTTCTGGAGGATGAATCTAGTCTTTAGTAAGTTTAGTTCAGTTTCATAACTTCAAGCACAAGAGTACACTATCAGTCAAACCTTTTCGAGATTTTCTACATTTTGCATGTTACTCGCTTAATATTTACTAAAAATACACTCAGTATTCTTTGCTAACAAATACATTTACATGAAAAGCCACCAAACATCATTATACTTATAATGTGGATCACCAGACAAATATTAGATATTTAATGAGCTATTAAGTGACAGTCAATGGGATGAAACAGTTAACAAGTGCATTTAAAGTTAAAGGACAGTCTAGAATTTGACTCTGCACTGCACAACCAGTTAAAAGGAGTCAGACTTGCACTGTTACAGATTCTTTCCGTGTTCTAAAGGGAACTTGTTTTATTTGACATATTTTCACTTATAATTGTTTACTCAACAACCTTCCAGTTCATGAAATAACTGGATAGAAGTGATAAAGTGATAAAAACCTGTGCTGTACACAAACGTTTGACTGGTATACCTCAATAAAAAGCTATCAGTGTTGACACAGCTTCAAATCGCAAATCTTCCATTATTTATTCATGATGTTAAGGTTTTGTTCATGTTGGTTTATTTTTGTCTCAAGCTGAAAATTTGTGAGTCTTTGTTTCAAGACAGTCGACATGACTTGAGTTCAGTTTGAATCTGTGCTGTTGACTGAATTCCCTCTTGCTAGTGTTTATAAAACAAACATCCCAAGATTGCTGGCGGCACCGCTGAGATCCTCCTTGTGCTGCTGAAACAACTCTCATCTGAGAAGGCCTGGACTTCACAAGACCTTTCAAAGTTTGTTGTGGTACCAAGACTTTAGCAGCAGATCCTTTAAGTTCTGTAAGTTGTGAGGTGAGACCTCCATGAATCAGATTAGTTTGTCTCACACATCCCACAGATGCTCAGTCAAATTTATATCTGGGGAATTCAGAGGCCACGTCAACACCTGGACCTCATTGTCATGTTCGGCAAACAGTTTTTTGTCGTGTGACAGAGTGCATCACCTGCAGAAAGTGTGCACAGCCATTAGGGAATACATTGCCTTGAAGGCTGGCTTGCCTTCTTCCCATGATGCCTCCTAGGTAAGTGCCATACACACACATAACTGTCCACATGATGTAAAAGAAAATGTGATAAATCAGACCAAGTCACCTTTTTCCAGGTCACCTTCTCCCATAGTCTGGTTTTGATACTCATGTGCCCGAGGTCGGCACTTTCAACGGTACACAGGGGTCAGCATGGGCACTCTGACTGGTCTACGGCTACACAGTCCCTCACAAAGTGCACTTGTGTTCTGACCCCTTTCTAACACAGCCAGGGTGAACTTCTTCAGCAGTTTCTGCTACAGAGGCTCCTCTGTGGTATCTGATCAGACGGGTTAATCTTTGTTCCCCTTGAGCATTAATGAGCCTTGGGAACCCTTGACCCTATCACTGGTTCACCGGTTGTCCTTCCTTTTGGCAGGTTCTGACCACTACATTCTGGGAACATGCCACAAGACCTGCTGTTTTGGAGATGCTCTCACCCAGTTATCTAGCTGTCACACTTTGGCCCTTGTCAAAGTCACTCAGATCCTTACATTTTTCCTACTTCTAACACATCAACTTCAAGAACTGACTGTTCACTTGGTGTCACTGTAATGAGATAATCAATGTTACTCACTTCACCTGCCAGTGGTTCTGACATTATGTTGCATATTTGCACTTATATATTTACATTTTTGCATTTCTACATGTCCTGTATGTCCCTTGTATTGGAAATTTTAAACTAATATGCATTTTGAACAAATGACTGGACTTCTGTTGAACTTAGATTGACCTTATGCTGTATTGGTAAACTTATGGTAAACATGTACTTCTCATATGATTTATATTGTACTAGTTTCAGACCTTCATATGTACATCCCTTTTCTTTACGTTAATCATCCTCTCTTGGGGACACGGTGTGTATTCATGTCTGTAGTCATTCTTCTGGTATTCATGTGACTGAAGAACATAGATACTAAGTAACTAACTCACAGCCTGAGAGAGAAGGCGCTGGGATCCACACCTCCCCTACTATATAAGGGACAGACCTTAGGATTAGCTCGGCAGAAGAAAGAGACATTTTTTCTTTACTACTTTCATTTATTGTCTTAATACTAATTTACTAATTAAGGAGATTCTTGAAGGACTTTACGCTTTGGTGTGTGATTCAACAGAAAATTGCTGTGACTTCCCTTCATTGGTTATATGATCTTTGTGATGACGTGACAAGGTGGCCTTGGTAAAACACTGCATTATGTAACTCAAACAAGGACAGCCCCACTGAGGACCCACCTTTCTTGGCTGCTGCCTGGCTTTTGGGACTCTCTCTCTCTCTCTCTCTCGCTCTCTCTCTCTCTGTCTCTCTCTCACCCCCTTTCTTTCTCTCCCACATGTCCTCTATAGGACAAGCTATCGATCAATACATACACAGACTGAGGGGTAACAGCTGAATACAAAAATGTCCCAGCTCCCTTTCTCTAGCAACACCTGACTAATAATAAGAAAATCCCCCAGCTTGTGTATTCCAGTCTAACTGTGCTTTTAACTCTCCTACTACAAATCTCAACACTAAAGTCCCACATAGACCACATTTCCCAGCAGCCCGTCCTTCAGTTTGCTCCTTCATATTCTGATCCCAGCTGAGACAGACTGCTATTTCACTTGACTTGGACTTTTGCATGACTAATAGCTCTGGCAGAGAGGGGCTGAACATACCAAATGCTCCGCAATATCTTGGGCAATGTTCCCATTGATGATAATTAAGTATTTATAGACAAATCAAATTGAACCAATGTGCCGTGAAGCCAGTGTTCAAAAATCAGAGTGAGCATGATTTGATTAAACATCTAATGCGGCTCTGGCAGGATTTAAAAAGGAAGACTAGAGGCAGCTAGCGTGAGAAGAAGGGCATTACCTGCTTTGACTTTGACTTGGTCTATTTATTATATTTGTGTGTGTTGATGGGTTAATGCAAGCACATGTAGGAGTGTGTAGAGTTTTCTGAACCTATATCTAGGTAAAGCATCGCTACACAACTACTAAAATACCTCAACATCTTATAGAACTGCAGTAAAACTTAATTCTTCCACCATCAGCATCCAAACTGAAGTTTGTGAGGTTCTGTTCCTTTGTTGCCTCTTCTGGTTTTAAATACAATGCTACATTCCTCACAAAATACATTCACTTCCTCACAAATGTATAAAGTATTATGAATTTTACATTCTCAAGAAAGTACAAATATATCGATACATTATGCAGGCGTATGCAAGAGTTTGAACAAATTTCAAATTTTCCATTTTCTACTTAAACAGGACATTTCTTTTCTGCATATTTGAATGTACAGTAATGTACAATTCCAATTAGTAAACTTTTGTATAATTACATATATGTGATATAGTAAACTTTTGTAAATCACTTGTGCATGTAACACAGCAAAAACATCTACTCAACTTTTGTAATTGTGATGTAATTATTATGTAATAATAATAAAAAATAATAATACAAAATCTCTCCATAACATTGGAAATAAAATACCAGTATAAACTTTAAGAACTTTGTATTTTGTTAGGGGACATGAAAGATCGTGCACTCGAGTGCTGTTTGTAATTAACGTTAGCGCACACCTTTTGATGTGCAGTGGAGAGAATGTGGGGCTGCAGGGTCAGCTTGGACTGAGATTTAATTGGACACGACTGAGTGAGCGGATCAGCCCGTCTGCATTTGAAATTCATTACTGTGAATAGGACTTACGTTACTGCCGGACTGTACTGTAGTAAAGAAACACACTGCAGCGCGTGAATAACCACCGGCAACGAGGTCATTATCACAAGGTTCAGCATGAAGCTCTGTCTTATTTCAGGCACGACTGAGATAATTGCAAAAAATTAACTCAGAAAAGATATGGAAACTGATATTATGATAACAATAATCAGAACATAGACTTTGAAATCCTAAACAAATCTGCAATTCAGTGAGCTAAATGCATTTTTTGCATTAGATTATTAAAATGATGGAACTGGATGGACCTCTTGGAGACATTTTAATCATTATAAATCGTTTCATCCAGACTGCAGCGAGAGTTACTGTTGGGCTCATTAGCGCTCTACAAATGGGCCGTTTCTTTAATGAGAAAGGGAGCAAACTGTTGATACTGCTGAGATTTTAATGCAAAGCACAGTTCCTCTGGAGAGCTGGAAAGTGCACTGAGGTATGACACTCGACTTCTATTTCATGTCTTAGTCGGAAACATCCTTTCTCAAGAGGAGTTAAAATGTCCAAGCGCCAAAATAGCTCTGCTGGGTCTGCACTGAACCAGAGAAGTTTTACTGGCAACAACAAAGGCATGGGGCCATTTCTCAGTCGCACTGAAACCTCTGAAGAAGTGTGGATTCTAAATGTTCATGCTATATCAGGTTTGCATTTGCAAAAAGAGACGTCTTAATGTGATTTGAATTCAAGCACAGTTGACCCTAGGTGTGACTGTGAGCGTTAGCGCAGGCCCCAACACCTCCCACGTGACCCAGAGTTTTCAGAGGACAAGAATGCAAGATAATTTTTCAACAACTTTCGCCGGTGACATGAACTCCCTCGACCGATCACCGCCGTCTCTGTGGTAGGCATAGCAACAGCCGAACCGACCAGACGGTGGTTGTCCCAGCAACTAGAACAAACGTCAGTAAGATTAGTTTGTCCTCTGCTTCGCTCCGTGTGGTGCTACCATCTCCAACATCCAGCTGCTGGAAGAGGCAGACAAACTTGCTCCTCCAGAATAAAAAGGGAGTCTAAGGAATGACATCTCAGTTTTTTGACATCCCAGATTTGCCACTCGCCATGTGAGTCAAAGTCGACTTGCTGCAGTAGTTTCTTTAATTATATGAGGAAAGAAATTCTGATATAACAGAAATCAGACCACTGGTGACTACTACTGGGAGAGAGAAACATGCTCTTTTTTGTTGCGTTGGTCATTGTTTGACATCAGTGATAACAGAAATGAATAATTTGACACTGTTTTGGGATCCTGTATTTTAAGTTTAGAGAATAGGGTACCACTGAGACAGGCTTGCTGTTCATCTGTTTAACTCATATCCTGAAACATCTCTCTTTATGGGTTGCTCAAAGTTTAGTAAAGCATTTATGTGAGCATTCAGGGATTTTGAACCATTTTGAGCTAATGCCAATACTGAGTGTCAGACTGTCCCATCCCTACTCTAAATCAGCCTCTCAGAGTAAAGTATTGGCTGGCTCAGTTATGACTCTGGCAGCTGACCTTAAGAGGCTGGTAATACTTTTTGGCCCAGTTCGAATTCTACACTTCCAGCAATACTGTTGGAGAGCCAATAGTGTCTACTTAAACCTTCATCTGATTTTGTCCACTTGCAATTCATTACTTCCTCTCGCTCTCTATCGCTCTGGGCTCTATAGGCGCTGGGGGCAGTGCCGGGTGTGGAGCTGTGCGCTGGGAGATAATAGACTTTTAATGGACGGAGCTGAGGAAGAGGCCACTGATTTACTATCAAGGCAGAGCGGTGCCAGCCAATAGCTCTGCTTGACAATGGGTTTTATCAGAACCAAGCCACTGGAAAGCTCATTTAGAGCCAGGGCAGGATGCGCCAGCCCGATAGTGGTGCTGAATTATGAGAGAGCGCCGCTTCTGTTTATTTCTCTGAGTCTTTTGTTTGTCTGGTTTTGTCTCTCCATGCCAACTCTGCGTCCATCACAGCATGACCTTGTGCTGCGTTAGCACACAATGTATCACATGGAAGAAGCTCTGCTACTGAAAAAGCTAGGGCTAATTTAGTGGCAACTTCTCCATACAAATATGATTAAAATGGGGCTCCACATCAGCAGCGATACCGCACAAGAAGAAGGGAACAATGTGCAGGGATAGTGGTTGGGCTAATGGTTTAGCTTAGCTTCAGCACCAAATATTTCTTTGATAACATTTTCACATTGTGAGGATAATTATTTGCAACCCATAACATATACTGGGTTAGTTTGCTTTTAAAGGTTAGTATAGTTATCGCATTAGTTAGAGGTGAACCATGACTATTAGAGTTAGGCCTTTAGTTTAGACCATTGATATCAAAACTCAAAAAAGGAAGTGTCACATCGGGGGTGCTCGGAAGAGCGAGGCGAGGCATGTGTGCAGGTTCCAAGTGATGGTTTTAATAGAAAGACACAGACTCTATAAACAAAACCAAATGGCATGAGGGCCTAACTGAAAAACAAGACACAGATATCTACTCAGTTCAAAATAAAAGTCCCACAAAACAAAACCCCAGCCGTAACAGGAAGGAAGAAACATCTTTATGATCATGCTATTTTCTGCTAGTGCCTTTGTGCGATTCTAGTGCTTGTAATGAGCACAGATATAGACCTAAATGCAGAATTCAGAAGGAAAGGGAGTTTAATAAGGGACACAGTTCTCAGGGTTCAGTGGCAGAATTCAAAGTTCAGAAACAGTCCAAAAACCAGTAAATCCAATATGAAGAAACCAAATCCAAATCCATAGGGTAAGAAGGTCAAATAACAAAATGCTCAGTAACTAGACTAGGCTGAGTATACTTCGTCCTAAAGGTCTACATATACTACCTGGGAGCCTGATCTCTGCCTTATGGGCCTGTGTGAAATTCTGGAGTGGAGATCTGGAGAGGGCTGTCCGGTAGTGCCTGACTGGGACTCCACCTCTGACTCCGTACCAGGCCTTGCAGTGCTAACTGTACACATCCACTAACAGTAGACATGGGCATGTTCCGGCTGTTGTAGACTGAACTCAAACTACAAAAAATCTGAAAAAGAGACCTGGCATTAAGCTGCTGCCACTGTTGTCCATATTTGACAGTTTTCATTTCTATTTTTTTTGCTCCCTCTTTGTCGATTTTATCTTCATATTATTTTGCCAACTCTTTCATATCATTTTACTTGTTTCCTGTTTTACTCTCTGTTTTCCTATTGTCTTGTTATGCCCATATCAAGTCCGGTAGGTGTGTGTCATTCCAACCATCAGTACAGCACACAATGAAACAACTCTATGTTCCTCTGAGCCACAAAAACAACAACAGAATACAAAAGTATAGACAAGACAGCACTCCACAGACTGCAAATAGAAAGCGCAAGGCTTACAAACACAGAACAGACAATACAGTAATACTGGACAGGACAACATACAGTGCAGATGACTAAAAGCAGTAACAGTGTGAGTGAAGACAGTATTGTGTCAGATACTGTATTCTAGCAGCAAAGTCTTAAAGTGTGAAAAAAATCATTCACTTCTTTTCACACAGCACTCTGGGTAGTCAATTATAAATGTGCTAAATGAATAAAACATACTTACTTACAACCACAAGCAAAGTTTAAACACCCTCAGTGAGGGGTACACATCACCTACTCAGAGTACACTTAAAGATGGTTTAGAGTGCCCAGGGTGCCCAAATGTTTGAAAATGACTGTACTAACAGCTGTCTAAAACCTGGGAAGCTGTGGCTCATATAAGTTTCTAGGCCTTCTATTTCATTGGACATCTTTATTTCTTTTAAAAGACAGCGATGAAAATATACACTGATATGAATACAAAGATGGGTGTCGCGGCGCGGAGGCGGTTCCAGGGACCAGCCAGGGGGAGCTTTGTAGCCCCACCGAGACCCGAATGTCATCTTAATGACGCTTTCACAGACGCAGGTTTCTCCACACCGTGACTTTATTGTGTAGACGTACATTTACATTTACAACGTACAATGACTCGACACCCGACAGAAACACAAGGCAGAATATATACATGAACTTAAACCTGAAAGAACCAATGAACAGACAGACACGAAACGAGGCACACATGACACAGATAATGAAATCAGAATACAAACCAGGAACAGGGGTGACCCCTACTGGTCACCCCATGAAACGGAGCCTCGAAGAGAGCGAGCCCGCGGCACCGGTCCAGGGTGCGCGAGCGCCACCTCATCGCCTGGAGGTACAGAGGGAGCGGGGACC
>JBBPCX010069816.1:2500-11075 GCA_037974365.1 Hydrocynus forskahlii | reverse complement strand
ACTCCTCCAGCCACGTCTTTATGGAGCTGCTTTGTGTACTGGGACACAGTCATGCTGGAATAGAAAAGGTTCTTCCCAAACTGGGTCCACAAAGTGGGAAGCAATGTGTTTTCCAGAGTGTCTTGTTCTGTTGAAGCATTAAAATTGTCCTTGACTGGAAGTAAGGGGTCCAAACGTTAAAAACTGGTGTGTTGCAGTACTCTTGTCCGTCCTTTATTCCCGTACAACAGAAATTTGGAACAGAGTGACAAAAAACTTTTATTCACCATGACCATGTTGTAACAATATTATTGTAATTATCATCCTCAACTATCATTACCACCATCACCATCATCCAGATTTTCAAACCAGTCATGATTTTACTATTTTTTCTATCCTCCAAACTGCAATTAAAGAGAAAAAATTCCAGTGTTGTAATCTTTTTTATATAAAAAAAAGAAGAGAAGCTGTTAAGTAAACTCAGACAGTTTGGAGGAGGAAAAGAAAAGACGGGAAGGGGGGGTGGGTTGAGTTGTAAAGTTTTCGTCATTTCAGAAATTCATTGAGGTCACGATCTAAGTGACGTCAGCACTTTCACTACATTTAAAAGGGGAGCACGCGCACAGAAAGCAACAGAGTAACACAGACCATCGAACAGGGGAGGTGAAACAGGTCTGCAGAAGTGAAGACAGAACTGAAAGGAATGAACCAGAACATTTGCTTTTTCCTGCTCTTAAGCTTCAGCCTCGTCTCCTCCTGCCTTGGAGGTGAGTGTTTTAACGATGAAAACCTCTTAAAACAAACTTTAGCTTCTAATTTTCTTGCATGTTTTTGGAATTCTCCGTTCCACCTTAAATCCCCCTCTGACTGTGGAGCTCCTGCTCCTCCGCAGCGTTGGACCTGCTGCAGGATTTAAGGAGGACCGGACAATTCCAAAAACTGAAAAAAAAACCTTAAGCTTTACACACTTTGTATCTAAATATGAGTAGCATCTGAGTTTAAGCATCTGAAGCTTTCTTTTTATTCGTATTTAGTATTTCTTTGCATGTTTTGCCTATATTTTGCTCGACATCACATTTCAGGAATACATTTTGTTTTGATAAAGTTTTAAACTTTGTCAAACTTGATCTAAACTTTTCTTTTCTGAAATAAGTTTACTTTGCTAAAATCAGGGATCTACATCTTTCTTTTGTTAGTATTTAACTGTTTTTTTTTCTGCATGTTTTCTTTATAGTGTGCCTGATTTGACGTCAAATTTCAGAAACAAGTTTTATTTGAATAAAAAAATGTATTTTTATTTGATGTTATATTGCAAAAATACATTTCATTTTATTTTGATTTGATGTTAAATTGCAGAAATAAGTTTCATTTTATTTTGATTTTATGTTATATTGCAGAAATAAGTTTTACTTTGATAAAGATGTGACTGAAACAGGCCTGATTTGACATTATCCTGCAGAAGTAAGTGGTTAAGTGTGTGTTTTTCGTCCACAGTGGACCCTTGCTGTGCCCAGCCATGCCAGAACAGAGGTGTGTGTGTCTCCAAAGGTTCAGACTCGTATGAGTGTGACTGCACCAGGACGGGGTTCTATGGCGAGAACTGCACCATCCGTAAGTGTCCCTCTGCGTTCTGTCTCCACCAGCGGTCAGCAGTCCTCTCTGAGCCTCAGCTCTCGATCCTAATATCCTCTTTCTGGCCTTGTTTCTGTCTTTAGCTGAACTTTCCACGAGGATCAGGTCCATCCTGAAGCCCAGTCCCAACACGGTGCATCACATCCTGACCCACTACAAATGGATTTGGGACATCATCAACAATATCTCCTTCCTGAGGGACGCGATCATGCGCTACGTCCTCACATGTAGGTCCACTTACATTACAGAGTACATGAACTTCGAGGCTTCATAAGAGAACCTGGTTTCTCCAAAACATGACTTTATAGAAGAAGAAATGGAACTTTAAACAAGATTTTCTGATGACCGTGATGACATGTTCCTTACATTTTCCATCATTTCTGATGGCTGTCATAAGAGAACCTGGTTTCTCCAAAAAAATGATTTCACAGAAGAAGAAAATGAGCTTTAAACAAGGTTTTCTTGTGGCTGCCATTAGAAAAACTGGTCTCTCCATGAAAAATGACTTTATAGAACAGAAGAAAATCTGTTAATGGAGCTTTAAACAAGGTTTTCTTATGGCTGCCATTAGAAAAAGTGGTTTCTCCAAGAAAGTGACAAATATAGGACAAGAAAATTTTGTTAATGGAGCTTTAAACAAGGTTTTCTAATGACAGTGATGACATGTTCCTTACATTTTCCATCATTTCTGATGGCTGTCATTGGTTTCTTCATGAAAGGGGTATTATAGGAGAAAAAAATCTTCATGCAGCTTTAAACATGTTTTTTTTGTGGCAGCGATGACATTTTCCTGATGTTTTCCATCACTCATACATTCTGTGCTATTTTTCTTTTTTGCCAATTATTCCTCTCATCTCTGAATTTGCAGCGAGGGCAAATTTGGTCGACAGCCCGCCAACCTACAACTCTGATTACGGCTACAAAAGTTGGGAGGCTTACTCCAACCTGTCCTACTTCACTCGCACGCTGCCCCCGCTGCCCGCGCACTGCCCCGGCGCGGTGCCGGCCCTTCCGGACGCCAAGCAGGTGGTGGAGAAGGTTCTCCTGAGAAGGCGCTTCATCCCGGACCCGCAGGGAACGAGCCTGATGTTCGCATTCTTCGCCCAGCATTTCACGCACCAGTTCTTTAAATCCGACTTTAAGAAGGGACCCGCCTTCACCAGGTCCCTGGGCCACGGAGTGAGTGCCACTAACACACACACACAGCACACAGCGCCAGGAATTTCAGTTCCTGATTAGATCAGTTTGACTCCGCTGGTTAAACTGACATGATGCTCTGTTGTGTTTCAGGTGGATTTGAGTCACGTTTATGGGGAGACTCTGGAGAGGCAGCACAAACTGAGGCTTTTTAAAGACGGAAAGCTGAAATATCAGGTACGGTCCTGCTGCAGGTGTGAGAAAACCTTTGCCAGAGACAAGAAAACTTTAATGGACCATTTTTACTGATATGTTCATTATATACAACGAAATAACTTGAATGTACAGTTTTTATTGGTACATTCATCATGTTACATCATCATGTTTAAAAAGCAGGAATATGTAAATAAAGGCTAAAATCTGTTCCTCTCTATGAGCAGTGTACTGACTGGCTGATTATAACAGTGTAGTTGTGTAACTGAGGGCGTTATGAAGTGTGTATCTGACTGAAGGTGTGTGTTGGACCCTCAGGTTGTGGACGGTGAGGTGTACCCCCCTCTGGTTAAAGACGTCCAGGTGGAGATGCACTACCCCCCCCACATCCCCGAGCAGCACCGCTTCGCTGTGGGGCACGAAGCCTTCGGCCTGGTGCCGGGGCTCATGATGTACGCCACTATCTGGCTGAGGGAGCACAACCGCGTGTGTGACGTCCTGAAGCAGGAGCACCCGGACTGGGACGACGAGCGCCTCTTCCAGACCACACGGCTCATTCTGATCGGTGAGTGACAAAGTAGGGATCAAACCAGGTTGTACAATAGGACAATAATAGAGCCAAAAATATTATTAAATGCCCCTATGTTGTACATTTAGTTCAGTTCAGTTCCTTTATTAGTTATCTCAGCTCTGAGTACACAGAGAGACAAAGTAGGGCTAGAACAGGGCAGCTGGTGGTCTAGTGGTTAGGGAGTTTCCACTGTGATCAGAAGGTCATGGGTTTGAATCCCTGGACTGGTAGTGACACCTCTGAGGTTCCCTTGAGTAAGGTACCGTGCCACACACTGCGCCCCTTGTTGGGGGCAGCCCCCGCTTCACTTGGTGAATGGGTTAAATACGGAGGAAGAATTTCACACTCTGTGGTGTGTTCACGTATGACTATAAGGGACCTCTGTACTTTAAAATCAACAGGGTAATAATAGTGTCTGAAATTTTAGGATTAATGAATATTAATGAATGCTCCTTCCTCTCTCCCCAGGCGAGACAATCAAAATTGTGATCGAGGATTACGTCCAGCACCTGAGCGGCTACCACTTCAAGCTGAAGTTCGACCCCGAGCTCCTCTTTAACCAGAGGTTCCAGTACCAGAACCGCATCGCTTCTGAGTTCAACACGCTGTACCACTGGCACCCTCTGATGCCCGACACCTTTCACGTCCAGCATCAGGTCTACTCATACCCTCAGTTCCTGTTCAACAACTCCATCGTGACGGAGCACGGCATCGGCGGCCTGGTGGACTCCTTCACCAAGCAGGCGGCCGGCAGGGTGAGCACCTCCACGCCTCTCTCAGCACCAGACCCGTTCTAATGTCCTCTTCTCATGATAAATAGACTCATCTGGTTTGGTCTCTCCTCAGATCTCTGGTGGGTGGAACCTCCCCCCCGCGGTGCAGGGAATGGCGGTTAAAGTTCTGGAGCAGAGCCGACAGATGCGCTACCAGTCCTTCAACGCTTACAGGAAACGTTTCGGTTTGAGACCCTACACGTCCTTCCAAGACATGACAGGTGCGTCTCACAGTGTACATGTAAATACCGGATAAGTAAAATATATAAATATAAGTTTACTTTGACTTGACAGCCATTTGGTTTGGTGCTCACTCCCTTAAACTCTTATTATTAAGCTTCTTATTTAAAGTTTCTTTATTTGTCACCTACGTAGTTATACAAATACAACATATAGTGAAATGAGCTCCTGAGTCGACCCATAAGACTGCACATATGACATTTATATATAACTGTGACATAACATATGACATTTATATATAAGTCATGTAGTTATGAGGCTGTAGACGCATCTACAGGACTTTTATTCAATTTTGGAGGTCCATGGATCAAATAACAGAAAAATTACACAAAGTATAGAAGTCCCCAAAATACGTGCAGTAATAAGACAATTATTACTATTACACTTATAATTCATATACTTATTCTCAAATTGTCCGTAAGTGAAATCATTGAATGAACTTTAATTAGATTATATCAAGACTTTTATTCCAAAACACTGTATATCCACAGCAGCAATTGTGGACATAACTATATGAACTATATGTCTATATGATTGGAAATCATATTTTTATTTCTTTAATAAAAGGATATTTGTTATAATGTAGCACTGATATATCTTGTATATGTAATGCCCTCTCCCAACAACGTATAAACAAAGAACCCCCTAAAAAAAAATCATGCTCTATAATGCATTTTGGAATGAAATTCTTCACAGTTTTTCAGTTTGTAAGTCAAACGACTGTTGGTTAGTTCTTTTGAATGTGTTAAACTCACTAGATGCATTTGTTGTTGTTTTTTTTCAGGCGATAAGGAGCTGGCGGCCGAGTTGGAGAGACTGTATGGAGACGTAGAGTCTGTTGAGCTGTACTCTGGACTTTTGGTGGAAAAGTCCAGGCCCAGCGCCATCTTTGGAGAGACCATGGTGGAGATGGGCGCCCCCTACTCCCTGAAAGGCCTGCTGGGGAATCCCATCTGCTCCCCCGAGTACTGGATGCCCAGCACTTTCGGAGGCAAAGTGGGCTTCGATATCGTCAACAGCGCCTCCCTGAAGAAGCTGGTGTGCCTCAACGTTAAAGGGCCCTGCCCCATGGCGTCCTTCCGCGTCCCTGACGTGAAGTTTCCCAGTTTAGCGAACGCCAACTCCAGTTCGGACCCCTCTGGACCCCGCGAGATCAATCCCACCGTTCTGTTGAAAGAGAGGGTCTCTGAGCTCTAGACACAGTGGCCTGCGCCCCTGCCAGGCCCACTTCAATGCTGTTATTGATCTTCAACATGTTTGAAGGCTATTTATTAAATTATTTATTTGTATATTTATTTATTTATTGATGGTAAGCAAACTGTGCTAAATTATTTGTTCTGTTGTTGCTCATTTCAGAAAAAAACAGTATTTGTTGAATATTTATTTGTTATTATTACAACAGGTTTTTGAGATGTTCTAATGTTTTGAACATTTTGATCGGTTTTGATCAGTCTGATTCTCAATGCAGTGCCAATAAAGTTTGTATTTTTTTAAAGCTGTTTTATTGCCAATTATTTAATATAATATCTGGCCAATGGAAAACTAGCTTGTAATCTTATAATAACTTTAAAAATAATAACTACTCCCTATTAAGCATTTATTAAGCATTGGTTAAGTCTTAGTTATACTTTGTTAATCATTTGTTAAAAATTATCTCTTAATTATTTCTCATCCGTTAAACATTAATAAACATCTATTAATATTTTGTGTGTGATGAATAAGTCCATCTTATGAATGTATTATTTTAACTTAAGAAATGCTTAAGAAATTATTTATTAAGCATCTGTAAGTAGATTTGCTTAGTACTATTCATCATTTATTATGCATTTGTTAATATCTTCGTTCGGTATTTGTTAAACATTATTTAACGTTGTTTTATTATGTTACTGTTTAGGCTTACATGACTACAATACTGAACAGAGATATTAACAAATGCATAATAAATGATGAATAGTATCATAAATGTCTTTTAATACGTGCAAATGTCTGCTAATAATAAGAAGCAGATGTGAAGAGTAGCCCAAATGCATACTTAAGTAAGATATAGCTACACCAGTACAAAATTAGCAGCTTTGAAACCAACTTAAGTACTCAGAACCTTATAGAACTGCAGTGGAACCTCTCCATTCAGCATCTATTGGATGTACTTTATGCTCTGTTCCTCTCTTTTTGGATCCTTGGTGTAATAAAAAAGCCAAAAATCTCTCCAACTTTGTGACCAATTACAAAGCAGTACAGATGCTGAACCGCAGCATCACAGAATAATACCTATTATCTGAAAATATTACACATCACTGACAACAAATCATAACAAATCTTTCCAGTTAGGCATGTAAACAACAGTGCAGCACAAAGACCATCATTAAGTGACAGAGAAATGCAGTTTTAAACACTGTATGTGTCAATTAAGCTATTTACAGCAGCATGATGGTCCTGGAAAACTGCTCCTTGGCTTACATGTACAAATTTCAGACTCTCATTTTTGCAGCAGAGCCTTATGGCCTTGTGCAAACACTGAGAAACCACACAATTATGATCTGAGCCAAAACCAAAAAACCCCAAAAACTAAACAACGCATTATGAGTTCAAACAGGTGATTTTCTACAGCCAAAGGCCATTGTGTGACCTTTAAAGAGGAATTCTACCATTTTCTCAGTCCTTTTTAGTATTTCTCAGTCATTAAATCGTTTACAGTGGTTGTGAATGGAACCAAACATTGAATGCCTGTTCTGTTCAATACTTGCACCAATAAAAGATCAAACCTGAGGAAATGAACATTTTTTTTTCTGGAGCTGAATATAAATATATATATTTCCAAGTGCGTTCATGGTGGAGGGGTTATTATACTCATTTTGTACCTAAACTCACTGCCCATTTTATCCAAAACATCCACCATATACGTATTTTTTTGCTTTTACAGTTAAAACTGTGCTGGAGACCGACTCTCCAGGCTCAGGTTTGGGTTCCCCTGCTCTATTCTATCCATTAAAGGAAAATAATAACCATAGGACCAGATGTTACAGATGTTATTTGGGTGTAAATCCACTCTTAGCACAGCAGTGACACTGCCATGATAGTATATCAGGTCTGGAAGGCTTTGGTGTGAGTGTATCAGTCACAACTGGGGTTTTAACACAATGTTAGGTCAAGAGTGGTAAATCATCCCAAAATATCCAGCTAAGAACATCTCTGTGGTCAGAAAATGAGCACTGATGAAGGGCTAGTGGGTGGATAACACAAACTGTGTATCAACAGATGGGCTGCAGTCTCTGACTGTGTACCAGCAGCAAGGTCACGTGGCCAGTCAAGGCTGCTTTGGTTGTCCAGCACAACACATTTCAGAACCAAATTCCATTTTGGTTCTATGGCAGTCTCTTTACATGTTGATGAGGTAGAAGGAGGCTGATTAATTATACAGCAACAGGTGGGCTCCAATCCTCATCATGGACCAACTGTTTATGGTGGGTGTTTCTGTTTAACCCTTAGAATGTGAGTAGCACTGATCTGAGCCAGCTGTGCAATAAATGGCAGATAGTCATCATATGGCCAAACAGCTCCTTATATGGAAGTTCCCCCGGTGTGTGTTGGTGCTTGAGGTGTCAGGCTGAGATTTGTCGGGTGTTCCAGTGTCACGTAGAACCAAAGTTACTGTAATTTAAAAACAAGTAATAATAATAAAAACCACTACATAAAGAACAAAACTGAAAAAACATTTTTTTTTTGTTTTAGACCATTTTACACTGTTTTTATTATATTAACTTAGATTTTACTGAGTTTTCTGAGTTCTAAGGGTTAAATGGCCAAAATCTGCAGAGGAAGACCAGTATGAAGCAGTAATGAGACCAATCAGTCTAGGAAATGGGCCTAATATTAACCGTAAGGTCATAGTTTGGTTTGGCAGGTAGGAATTACTGGAATTGAGAAGGGATGAAAGAAAAACTATGAGTTTCCTTGAGAAAATAACAGGATACTGTGGGAATGGCAAAGATTAGTTACGCTACAGACGGTTACGCTCACTGTCCACACTGTC
>JBBPCX010069815.1:0-11076 GCA_037974365.1 Hydrocynus forskahlii | reverse complement strand
TGTGTGTGTATGTGTGTGTGTGTGTGTGTGTGTGTGTGTGTGTGTGTGTGTGTGTGTGTGTGTGTGTGTGTGTGTTAGCCGCCTGTCCACTGAAAAATGTATCAGTGATGCACTATATGTTCACTATATGTCGGTTCTGCTCCTTGGTTCCTAAACCGACGTCATTGGTGAATATGTCATGCATCAACGTTTTAATATTTAAAAAATGTTTTAGTTCGCATTTTCTCCTGTGGCTTCTGGGACATTCTGAATGTTCAGAATAAACTATCCACACATTTTGTTTCCCCTTTTTTTTACATGAGTGGAATCAAAATGGCGGGAAATTAATAAGAGCTGCAATCGATAAGCAGAACCAGACTTGAACATTGCTGTGAGGACTTGACTGCACTCTCTCCAGAGCATCAACCTCTGTTGCTGTTATTGTTGTACAGAGATGAAACCTGTGTGTGCACTTTAAAGTAACAGATAAGGTAGAAGCTTGCATGATGGTGCCTTGGGACGTCCTCACCAGGGAGTGCATGAATCAGAACCAGAACCAGAATCAGAAATCTCTATTGATCCCGGAGGAAATGGAATGACTGCCACAACACACAGGGACACAGAGACACTAACAATATAATATAAAGTCTAAATAAAATCTGAATAAAATACCTGTAGAAAAGAAAAAAAGCTCAATATGAAAAACCCTATGCTACATACAGAAATGCTGGACATAAATACTGTAGATAAGTTGAGTGACAAACTACCGACACAAATGGTAGTTTGGAGTCATTGCGCTTATTAGAAAATCAGGAGCAACACTGAGTAATGAAAAATGAATATTGACCTAAGTAGTGATATTGCACAAGAGTTATAACAGTGTATGTGACAACTAAACGTCTTAAATCTTGAATCTCTAATCTATAACCTATGCGGGGCTCTTTGCTCACATCACTACCGTCTGACATCCTTACATGTCGTGAAGAAGTGATGGAGTACTCCCAGCGAAGGCTGCTTCCTGTCTGTATTGTCCAGCTCAGTCTGTCCCCAGTTTGACAAATCTGTTAAATACTGCGCAATTGAGGGGCGCAAAGTAATGAAGTGCCTAATAAAATCATTCTGTTTTCATTTCCTGCAACGTACGGATAGAGGTTGCATTAACTGGAGGTGCTTGAGAGCGTTGCGTTTTTCTCACAGCGTGAGAGGGAGCCCATTTTCCAAGGAGCCCAATGTCTCGGGCGGCTGAGCAGGAACTTTTTAGTCGTCTGCAAAAAATCCTGTATCAGTCTCTGCCCAGGAAAGGCACTGCGATAACGCAGAGGACACTTCTATCTCCACAAGCTGATGAACATTTCAGCTGGCCTTATTCTCAGCGTGGGATTATTGAGAGTGGCAGGTTCTTCCTTGAAGCGGTCCTCTGTCAGCTGATGTGGAAGCTTAATTCACGAAGAACGCCGCACAGAGCGGAGAGCCAAATGTCAGTCAGCCGTCCTGCCGTCCCCGGCGTGCAGAGCTGCAGTGACGTGCAGGAGAAAAGTGAACATCACTGCTGAATCTCGGGGGTCGGGAGGACGTTGTAGTGCATGTACGGAACGTCAGCGGCTCCTCGATAAGGCACTGGGTGTTCATGTATAGTGGAAAGGGAGAACGTCTTTACCAAACAAGCGCGATAGACACGTTCATTATCCGATTATGAATAGCAAGTAATACTGTTGAAGTTACATATAAAAGGTTTTACGCACCACAGGCTTTTACCACCATCCTCTTGTTAATCTGGAAATTTGTTGAGTGAACAACTCTAAATGAAAATGTGTGAAATAAAGCCGGTTTCCGTTCTAAGATGAGAGAATCTGTGACAGTGCAGGTCTGACTCCTATTTACTGGTTGTTGGTGATGCAGAGTCAAATTCTAGACGGTCCTTTAACATAAAATGCACTTTAACTTTAATCCAGTGTTATTCAGTAGCTTGTTATATATCTCACACTTGAAAGGTGATCCACATTATAATTAGGCGCCTGTTTATAGGTCAGTGGTGATGAATAAAAGGTATTCAAATGGTGAACATACTGTAAATGTATTTGTTAGTGAGGAATATTGAGTTAGTAACATGCAAATGCCAAAAATATGAGTGTATGCAGTCACTAACTGTGATTAATGGATCAGAACAGTGAGATTGGTCAAGTCTGATTCTCACTCCACAGGGTTCAGTGCCCCTGACGATTAGTCGGAGCGTTCATTTAACCAGTAGTGATGCTCACAAGTAGAAATGCTCACGTGAAGCACATTCATTATGGCCTGTTTGCTAATCGCCGAGGCAAAATGTCAACTCCTGTTAACGTCCAGTCCTTATTCTTAGAGCTACAGCGATCAGTGGTTCAGGGCTCAGAGTCCAGATTCAACTGCGTTTTTGGTCACAATGGCGAAATTTAAGGTTCACAGCAACCACCTCACAGCTCTGTTTGAGATTTACTGGTCTACTCGGAGAGTTCTCAGTAGGAACTGTAATATTTGTGGTCACTTAATAAACATAATTCATTAAGTGCAGTTTCTCCCAGCCGGATAACCTTTGCAAAATTGTGACTTGCAATAATGGGCGCTCAGTCAGTCAGCACTAGAATCATCTTAAAAGGCTGTTACTCCATTTCAGATCTATTTTTAGAAAGGTCTGGAATTGCATACATGTGAAAATGTCAGAGGTTGCCCGGGTGCCAAAGTCCAGTCATAGCAAACATTGTTTTGCACATGGCGTGCAATTCCATTCCATACTCCATTCAGAGTGGAGGTTTGGGGACAGAGCTTATCGCGTGTTGTTATTTGGATATAAATGTGCTCTGGTTTTCTGAAGGGTGCTTACTGCTCAGTGTAAACTGCTTCTTTTGGTTTTAGAAAAACGAGAAGGATGCGGTCCTGCCTTGTGCCACAGAAAACCCCATAGTGGAATCAGCCATTGAAAAATGAGTTGAAGGTTCAGACGGTGGTTCACTTGCCTTTGGTACCTGGCTCCCCACCACTGGCCTTGACTTGGTCAGCTTTAAACCCCATTAGTAAACATGCCAGGTATGTGTTTTTCAGGAAGAAGCAACCTTCAGAAATTAATCAGGCATTTCTTAGGACGGACGGCTTCATGCAGCCATGACCTGTCATCAGAATATCAGAGCTGAAGGTACTGTTAGATAATGAGCATTATGTCCATGCTAACGTCTATTTTTTAAACATTTTCATGCCCATTAGCTGCAATGCTTTAACAGAACATTTTTTTTAAATGTATAAAAAAGTAAATAAATAACTATCCCAAAAAAATGCTTTGTTAGATTATTGACTTTAGATTAATTGTTAGATTAACTGATGGATTCGTTGGCAATTTATAATCAAATTCAAGACGTGGAATTATACCTGTGCTTCGCAGTATTAGTCTCAAATGAATAAAAAATGTATTTCTGCCTCACTTCAGTGGGGCCAAATGCTTCGGTGGCTATTAAACATGGCGTGTTATTTTTGCTTGTCTGGTGGATGGGCCTATGTGGGTTGTGAAGGTTATGATAGGACTTAATGCTGATGGATAAGTGATGGGAACCACCGTGACCAGTCAGATACAGTCAGAAAACTAGAAATCAGACCAATCAGAAATTTTCTGGTCATCAGTTGAGATGTAATGATACACACAGTCGTTTTCACAACAATTTGAACAAAACGTCAAAGGAAAAGAATTGATGCGATGCGTTGTCACCAACTCCACAATGCACACCATCACATTTTTTGCATTGTGCTAATAATATCATAATAAATAATAATATTTTGATGCACTGCGACACTCCTAGTAACCAGAAGTCTTTGTACTCAAACCGTCCTGCCTCAAGACAAGTATAAGGCATTTGTTTAGCTGCAGGACGACCACTGTGCCCAGTGTGACCGATACCTAGCCATCCCCCTTTTCATAAATCTCGCTGTGCCCGCTTCAGCAAACTGGCATGTTGCCCATCTGCAGCTTTTAAAACGCTGGGTTTTTTTGGATATGGCCTCAGCTATTGAAGTCGCCTGAACCAGGGAATTGTGTTGCCACAGAGCTCTGGAACACTTAGCATTTCTCATCTGTTTCAGAAATATGACAGAATTTGCATAATCTCCTTTGGTGCTGTTCTTAACAAAATCTCTCCTACGCAAACCACCCTAATAAACGGGTTCCTCAGTTTCCACAATTATCATCGGTAGTGGAGCGCCTCTGCCACGGTAGTGTCCGTGCCGCCTCTCCCAGATGGTATCTCTGTTCAGGAGACGTGGCATGTCACCATGCAGCGTCAAAAGGTCGTCAGATCGGATTAATCCGTGACATAAATCACAGTGGAGGGCCTGCACGCAGGCACGCTCCTTCAAAAGCCTCTTCAGGTTTCCCCACCAGTTGCACTCAATTTGCTGTTAGAATAATAATCACCAAACACTTAAGGCTCTCTGGGCGATATTGATGACCTCAGGGCCGCTCTGGAACGTGCGGAGGCCGGTAATGAAGACCCGTCAGACGTTATTGTATGAATTGTAAATAGGCGTCAGGATCCAAAGAGGAATGGTGTTATCCCTAAGCCTGTTTAGGCAGACAAGCTTCTAAAGTAATGAACTCATCCCAGAGGCGATCGCAGCGGAATTGCTGTCAGACTGCTTATGCAAATGAGCGGATCACATTATTTACAGGGGCATTGTTTACTATTGCAAAGGCACAAGAACAGACTTCCCTCACCGTTTTCGCGAGTATTTCCAAAGTATGCTCTTTTCTGCAGACGTTGGTTCTGTTATGAGAACCTGGTCTGGACCAAACGAGCAGGAAGGAGAGCGCCGCGCCAAAGTGGTCTCGTTCAGCTTCGAACAAACTCTGGAGCTGTTTGTGTGAAGTATGAGTGGAAGACGCAGAAGAAACTGCCGCAAACCTGTTCTTTTACCTCACGCGTCGTCATCTCTTCCCGAGGTCTTAATCCGTGGCTAGACGCACAGAGAGGACGTCAAGTGAGATTGCGTGGTTGGTATAGAACCAGTGTTTTGGTTTTGGTTTTGGTTTTATGGGCAATAAAAAGTTGACATTAAATATAATGTACTCATATGGTAGATTTGAACCCTGATTTTCTGATTCAGAGTCCAGCACCACTGTGCCACTTGGTGGGGGGGAGTGGTGGTGGTGGGGGGGGGGGCGGTGAATGCACATGCTCTTACCAAACCATTATAACACTGACCTGATGTCTTAATGTCTTAATGTCTACTAATGGGTGTACTGTGCGTTTTGCTCCGAGTTACTTTCTTTGCATTTGTGCTTTTTCGCTTTCTGTCCTTATCCGTGACGTCACAGACTCATTTTTAAGGGGACTGTAGGATGAGATGCGTCCTCGAATAAAATGTAAGAAGAACGGTAGTGTTTACACTAATTACAGAATAGTTTTGGGTTTGGATGCTTTCTAAGTAATCATAAAACACCTTAAACACACACACACACACACACACACACACACACACAAACATTAAATTTAAAACACACCAATTAAATTTTGTATTAATGGGGTTGTAAAAGCACTAAGCCACTCATGACCCTGCTGTCAATGGATTTCATGCAGCTCATTGTGCTGGACCGAGGTTCCCAAGGCCCAGATGACCGATCAGGACCTTCTGGAAGATTTGACAGATCTGATATTTTTTTTGACTAACTAAAGAGATGGCTAATGTAGTTTGGCAGTGACTAATAGCTGTTAGGCTGAAGAGAAGAATTTGCAAATGGATGTCTGGGCTTAATTTGCTGTGTTCAGTTCCCAGGTGTAATTTGTTCTGCTTCAAAGCGGCATTTGACAAAACTCCTGAGCTTCCAGCACCGAGCGGCAGGTTCTTTATTTCAGTCCTCACGCTTATAAAGAAAGAGTGACAGGCACCCTTTTCTGAAGATCAGCTCAAAATGGTGCCGGAATGCTGTTTCAGAAATATCAGACTGAGCGCTTGCGGTCTGAACAAGCCCTTGGGGACTTTAGATATATTTGTAATTATGTTAAGTGTGCATTTGAGAAAAATCACGAAAGCCAAGTGCAGGCCAAGTACGTAAGAACTTTGGTTGCAGCCACTAGCATCACTGTAGTGCTACAGATAATATACAGACAATGTACATATTATTTACTGGAGATGGGGAGAAATAAGCTTCTCTTTCAAATTTTTACTACAAGAAACCATTAGAAATGCTTAAAACAGCTGTAACTGACTGGTTCTGAAGTGTAACAATATACACTGTAAATGCAGTTTAATGGATGTGAAAGTTTCTGTACGAGTTTCGTCAAAATAAGAAGGAGGGCGAGACATAATTCTCCAAACTTAATGAATTCTTTGGACTGGATCTAATTTTGGCACAATTTTGAAGACCGCTTGAGGTCATTATTCTGTTGAAGAATAAAATTTTGTCCGGCTATACATAAATCAGAAGGAACGGTGTGATGCTGACCAGCACAAAGTGAGTGTCAGTCACTAAAGACAGACCTGATGTGTCTCTTCAGAACCAAGAATTTGAACCTGCGGGAGGGGAGGTCGAGGGTCCAGGCGGGAAAAATGTCCACGGTGCAAGAAATCTGTATCGATTTTCCCTGAATAGACACATCATTTCATTAGATACTTCTTCCCCCTACTGGACCCATTCTCATGCGTGCAAGTTTTTTGTATTCTCACGCAGATGGAGAGGTTCTGAGGACACAGTTTGTGTTAGGATGACTGTATTTCTAAAAAAAGAGGCCACTGGAGGCAGGAGGCCAGCGAGGGCCCGACTGTAGGAAGCAACAGGAAACCCAGTTCCAGACATTATGGGCAGTTCAGAAATCTCCGTCATTTTTAGGTCCCAGAAAGAGGTCGTCCAGTCGTCCTCATTGGTGTGTTTTAAAAAATGAGTGTGTTTCGTGTGTGTGGGATGGCTGGGAGTTCTGCTTGGCTAGTTGAAGTGGGTTGTTCGTCGGTGCTGATTGGTGCAATTCGTTGTCCACAATTTCCACAACGCACACATGATCACATTTTTGCATTGTGTGATAAAGGTCCCAGAAAAAGGGTTTTATTTTCATCCTCGTTGTTGTGTTCTTGACAGTCGGCGTGTTGTTTTATGCCTGCGTGTATGGACTGTTTTTCTCGGCTAGTTTTCTTCCATGTCAGCCGTAACTGCCAGGGTCTTTATCAAGGGTGCAACACTGCAGTGGGACCAAATTGCGCTTATTAAGGACACTTACCACATTTTCCTTGTTCACACTGATATTTTATCTTGGTGTGTCGAGTGCCGGCGTGGTATTAAAAAGACGGGCTCGGTGGAAATGTGGGTAATGTGGTTTGATGACTCACCACATCAGAAGAAAATTTTACATCTCATTTTCTCCCCTCAGTACTGCTCTACTCGTTTTTCTCCCCCCCAAGAAATCGGCGCGCTGTTCTGTAGAGCAGCATCCAGGTCGGCTGGGGGGGCGGCCAGCTGGAACCGGGGCGGTTTTGCGCGGTGTGGCGAATGCTCTGTGACAGCGGCCGCCGCTCGGTATGATTCACGTGTCCTGCTCAGGTCGGACATGACATGATGTCGCAAAACCGGCCGCGCTGATGTCGCAGTGTCTTCAAACACACGCTGGCCTGTGTGTGTCGAGTTTTATTTAGTGACACTTGACTGGAGGGTGTTTGAGATATTTGGCCCGCCTCGACCCCGAGAAGCGGTGGCCCGTGAAGGCTGCAGACCACCGCAGAGGCAGTCTCCGGACACGGCATGCTTTGTCAGAGGTGTAACCGGTCACAGATTTATTTGCGTGTTTTATCAACGTGGGCCTGCTTTTACCAAAGTGCTTCAGATGAGACTCTCTATTGTCTCCCCTGCATGTGAATTTCATGAGTCAGACTTGAACCTTCGAACCTCTGATTCTGATGCTTCGTTTCGTTCCAGAAGGAGGAATAGTGTTCAGAAATGGTGCTGCCACATCTCCAGACATCAAACTCTTATTATGGCAACTGAATAAAAATTGTGTCTGTGGCTCTTGCAGTGCAGAAGGGAACTTGCAGATGTTTTATATTTGTAAATGAAAAAAATGTACACGTTTCATGTAACGAGGGGCATTTCAAGCAAAAATACTATTTGATATTTGCTGGGAAATGCTTGACTGTTTTTCTAAGATCAATAAGTGTATTGTTAAGGATTAGAATTAGAATAAGCAATGTCTGTATTGATATCGGTACAATCCTTACCGTACCCATCCCTAGTGGACGCTCATTACTGGCAGTAGGAAAGAGGGGAAGTATATTTAAGACAAGATGATAGTCACAAAACTATTAAACTATATAATTTAAAAATTTCAAAATCATGACCCATCCCTAGTTTCATGTGGGACTGTCACGATTACTCGATTAAAAATATAATTGATTAGATTTTCTGTCTTGATTGGCCTACTAATGTGATTTGAATCATACAAAAGCCTCCGTTTGTCAATTTAAAGGCGTGTTTAGCAGCTTGAATATTCTCCACAAGGGGGAGCCATTAGCAGTTAAGTCATTTTGGTGTGCATCACTGTAAGAGAGGAAACCCACACCAGCAGGATGTTGTTGTTTGTATGTTTGCAGTTGTTTGAGCAGGTTAGTATTCAGGCCTTACTGAAGGACTCACGGTGAAGATTATGCTACTTGAATGTTCAAATGTCAGTTTTAGTAGAGCTGGTGAGAGTTCTGTTTCACCCTGTGCAGGAAATGAGGACCACCACTGGTTGTTTTTCACAAAAGCTCATTTTTATTGTTTGGCCTTTAAATAAACACCCACCTCAACCCAGATATTCTCATAACTGCTAGCGACAGCCATAGTCTTGTGGAGGAATTTGTTGAATATTTTTGAAATTTATTTGAATAATAATGGTGTTTTAAATGGTTATTGCTTAAATCTATATTTTTTGTGCGGTACTATATGGCACTGTCTTTTTTGACACTGGATTCACACATTAAACCTTTTTTCAGATATTACGTAGTATAAATTGTCATGCTAGAAAACCAACATCTCTCCATGCCTCCATGCTATTCACGAGACATTTGTTTTAAACCGCTCTGCGGAACATAAGACATGGAGGTGCCAGCACTTGACACGTCTTGGTCCGAGCGCTCGATATATTTGACTGGGTTTATATTCCAGTGGACGCGCTCGTCTGTCTCCCGTGCTGTGCTCGGCGAGCCGGGCCGCGGGGCTGAGGCGAGAGTCCCAGCAACCCATCAGCCGCCGCAGTGACAGAGGGCGTCAGGGTGAGACAGTAAACATCTCTGCTAGGGAATTTATGGACAGTTGGTGTCTCTGTCTCTCCTTTCTCCTCTGTGTCACCCTCACTGGACCGCGAACGCCGCAGTACGTGCCATCGGTCATGCTGATGATAACAACAAGCTGCTTGAAAATGAACAAGCCTGTGAAAATGAAGAAAATGCGGCAAAATTATGATGATGCAGACATGCTGCCATGTGGGGAAAATCCCATTATATAGCATAAAGATTGGCAAAAAAAACATGAACAGTTCATGTTGCATTAAGATGTCTGCTAAAATAAAACAAAATGTGTATAAAGCATTGAATAACTCCCTGATTCTTCAGTTGTGTGGTTCCTACTGATTCTCCTGCAGTGTTTTGTTGCAGCTCTAATCAGATCCACCTGATTTCCCCTTTCGTAGTGTCCTGAAGGCTGAATCAGGTGTGTTACATTAGGTGTATGGTAAAGAATGAGAAACTGCTTTTGGGGATGCACTGATGTGGGAACTGCGTGTGGGAGATTTCAGTTTTTTCCATCTGCTGCAATAGAAATGTGTACAAACTAGTGGGGGCTCCCCCTCACACACATCTCACCCAAGCCCCCCCACTTCACCCAAGCCCCCCCTAACCTCACCCGTGCACCCCACCTACCATAAAGGTGAAAAACACTGTGGGCATGCACTGTTAGAAAGGTTGGAAACCCCTGCTGTAGGTTAAAGATGGGGTAAAATAAGTAAAATGCAGATATTTTAGCACACTAACAGTGTCACTAAAATGTACAGTAAGTGCATTATCAAACAGTGGTTAAGTCTAAACATCTTTCTAACATTTGAGGGAAACTGCCTGCCAGTACCGAAGTGGAAAATTCACTGTGCACCCCTGCTGGCGATGTCCAGTATTTTCATTATTTCTCCGTAATTTAGACTTTACATTTTCAGCGTAGCCAGGGACTTAATGAATATACGAAATGTATAGAATACAATAAAAATCTCTGTCTAGCGTGCAAGACAGTGGAGAACAATAGCACTCGTAGAAACACAAGAAAAAATCAATTAGAAATGAAGTGAAAGATTTAAGATAACGAAGAGAAACAGAGGACCTTATTTTAAGGTTTGGAAATTGTTGCAGTGAAGTGGTGGACTGTTGTTAATAAAGAGGTTTTCCCATGTAAAACCATGCAGAGGCCGAAGAATGAATCCGTCACTGAAATGAGTGGGAAACGAGCCTCTTTCAAAGATAATAGATGATGGAGGCAGAGCAGCTCACCAGTGAGGGCCTTGTAAAAAAGTAATAGCAGTGTGGATCACCTCTAATTGCTAGAGAACGCCGCCCCACTTTTGCATATGAAATACAGTGATGGATGCTGTAATCGTCCCCAGGTATAAAGCAAACAGCCGAGTGATAACTGACTGCAGGGAGCCTATAAACAACCACCACAGTCGTTAAAGCAGCTTCCCCAGTCTTTCTACTGAGGAACGGCAGATATGATTTATTGCTATTCTTTTTTTCCAGTGCCGATGCTGATACATTAACATTTATAAAGTAGAAATTAAGAAAAAATACAAAAAAAGAAATGAAGACTACAGCTACCTGGATCACTGGGCCACAAACTCGTACTGGACCGTGAGCACTGGATATAATACACTGGATATAATGGGACGCCTGACTATTCCACCAACAGGGACTTTAATGACACTACATTCAGATACATAGACTTTCATATGGAGTTGGTCCCCTTTACAGCTATAACGGAGAGAAAGAGCAGCAAACGGCGAGTGTGTAGAAGAACAAACACCGGTTCTAGACTGTTTTACACTGTTTATATTTACTGAAATCAGAGTTTACTGATACACT
>JBBPCX010069814.1:0-11076 GCA_037974365.1 Hydrocynus forskahlii | reverse complement strand
TTTTTGTTTGGTTGTTTTTTCTTTATGCTAATGTTTTTGTTAATGAACTCAGCATTGTTTTTCCAAATAAAACGTTTAAATTCCTTAATTTATTATTTCAACTTTGAGTACAGTGTGTGTGTGTGTGTGGACCCCCTGAAATAGCAGTGGCCACCCCCTGGCCACCCTATGTAAAAAATTCTAGCTCCGCCACTGCTCCTACTAAGCTTTGTCCTTTTTGAGAGAATAGTTTCTTAATATTGTGTTGTTAGTTGAGCTCCTGATTCCCTATTCCTCACACTTTGCGCAGAAGTATAAAGTTACTCTGCTATTCTCAGTACGTGAGGAGACTTTATGATACTTACAAAGCTGTTCCTACTCATGTTGTTTGCTAGCTCGCTTACATTGACCTCTGTTTCAACTAGTAGCTTACTTCCCCCGTTATCGGTATAACGTCTTAATAAACTCTCGGCCAACAACCAGCATGGCACGGCTGGTCTGTAAAAAGTCTTGCTGGTTTCTTTCACGTAACTTTGAACATTCAGGAAAACTGATCAATTTATGATTCGTCGAAGTGACTAAAAGTGCGAGTAACATTGGGATGTTCCATCTTTGTCCGGCGCGTCCCTGATTAAGGTCATCCCTAACAAGGGTTTTGCTCTGTAAAAAAACCCCGCCCCCTTTTGTCCCTTGTCCAATTTCACCAGAGTGTGAGTATGTGTGTATGTATGTGTGTGTTTGTGCCACACCAGTTCATAGTGAGAGCAGTGGAGCCTGCTGCCTCATTTGGAAAGTCTGAACCCGAGAGCTCACTGGAATATAAAACACAGATGATCATATTTATCGGGTAAGCTGCTAAAGTAGCAAATGCAGGAAACAAAATGCTCTAGTTGGTTAAATAGTGGCTAATATGTACTATTCTGTAAACTGGTTAACTGGTTACTCATGTAGACTATTCTAACAGCCTGGTTTTGCTCTGACAGCTTTTGAAATGTGGAGCAGTCCAACTAAAGCTCTTTCTATGTAGTTGGTGGGAATGTGGCTTGTGCTGGTAGTTTTCCATGTTTAGAAGGCTGTGTACTTTCTGCGCCCAGAGTACTATATCAAATGCATGCTTCATTACCTCTAAACTGCACTCGTCCTCTATCCAAACTATTTCTACAGTTTCTTCCACATTGTATAGCTGTAACATTTAAGAGTGACCAGACTGACAATTGACATGCTCTGCATAATTTTATTAGGAAATTTCATCAAATTAAACATAAGACAGCATTAAATAGATGTAGAAAATAATCAAGGTCTTGTGATTTCAAAACTGGACTATGGTTTCAGCATAAAAAAGATGAATAGTTTAGCCCTACAATTTGTATGAAGCCTTACAAAGTACTGAAAAATGAATGTCCCAGGTGTCAGGTTTCCACTTTTACAAAATCATCATTGGGATAATATTACACTGTTAGTGGAAGTTTTTAAAGTACAGTTCCTCAGTCATGCAGTGGTGTGCAACTTTTTAGGACACACCCCTGATCAATGAGATGAATTTTTGGTTCTATGGATGGGAAGGGGACATTGAGCTAAGTTCACTGAGTGAAGATAAACAAATCATTATCTTGTATGTTTGTTCACCTGGTGCACTCAGTTACAGAGTATTGCAGCCTATCTGGCCAGAATGGAGCAAAATAAAAATAGGTTATCTAAAGGAAGGAAATAAAGGAACTATTTGGTAAAAATATGACCGTAAGGGCAACGACCTAACCACTAGGTTTCGTTGTCTTTATTTGACTACGGTGAAAAGAGTGTCAAGATGCATACGATGATATCAAGACCATATTAGGAGATATTATGGAAAGAAAACTTTTTTGGAAAAAAAAAGCATGAGATGCAATTTGACTAATATTTCAGGCCAATAGTTGATTATGCATTTATTTGTCTTGGAAGTGTGAAACATTTAGGCTGGGATACTGGCATCAGCCTAGAATTTCAATATTCCTAGTTAGTAGTTTATCTGGTAGCATATGTGTGTATTCAGTTTTTTAACAGTCCTAACTTGGACCTAAATAACCAATAAAATAAAATCTTGTTGAAATTTCAGTAAACTGGAATCAGTTTAAAATATTAGTTTAAAGTGCCTGTTACATAGCCACTTCTTGTACACTGGCAGGCTGCTGTGTTGTAGGTTTGCAGATAGAACATGGAGAAGACTCAAAACATGTTTCTAGTCTTGGATGTGATGCTCTTCAGCACAGACCGTCCAGTGATATTGTTCCCAGGAATGTGTTCACACATACGGGTCCTATTATTCTGCAGTTTCAGGGGTTTAACATGCACGTCTCCCTCATAACTGCACCTCTTCTTCTGCTTCAGAGCACGGCCATGATTGCACTGTTTTATGTTGCAGTAGGACAGTGTTTATGCTGTGTGTGCTTTAGCGGCCTGTCTAATCTGGTCACTTAATGATGTTTCAGGAGCATTAAGCTGACATCATGTAGCATCCATGACCTCCAGAACAAGAGTGACAGTCTGCTGAATCTTAAAACAACTGGTAGCTGGGGAGTTGCCCCTGTGATAGGAAGGTTGTAGGTTTGAATCCTAGTGGCTGAATCCCACTGGGTACCCCTTGAGCAAGGTACTGTTCCCACATACTGCTCCCCAGCTGTCATGCTGGTGGCTGCCCACTGCTTCACTTGGTGAATGTGCTAAAAATTGCACTGTTCACACTGTCACGTCTGGTCCGTCTCAGCCACACCCCCAACGAAGTCCGTCGCCCGAGTACTAGGTGGTACATAGCTCTGGGCACGAAGTGATGATGTAATGGTTTGTTGTGTATTTGGTCGTTGAGTGCCTAGGCAACCCAGGTGTGAGCAGTGGGGCTTCATTAGCACCTTAGCTGGGTTGCTAGGTAACTAACGACATGTCCACCTGTCTTGTGTTTGCGTTGAGTACTGCTTGTTAGTGAGTTGATTGTCCCTGTCGTGTAATTGGCTGTATGTGTGTGCTTGTGGGTTTTAAAGGCCAGCCGAGCCATAGAATCATTGGGTAGTCAAATAAAGAACCATTACTCAACGCTGCCTTCTAAAGGTATTTTAGCTCTAGTCAGAACTTAAAACTTTTGTTTTTGTAAGACCCATGATGATATGTCACAAAAAGTTTGTACTATAAACCCTGACATTCACCGGGGTTATGTTCCAAGAGCATCCGCGAATTGTGAGAAAACGTGCATTTGTGATGTGGTAAAAAAAATGCCTAAAATGGCTATTTTATAGTGTAAACCTTAAAGATGCTCCCAAATATGCTTGGGAGAACACTGTAATTTCATTTTAAATTCAGCGTAATACATTACCCTTAAAAAAAATGTAAAGGTAAACCGGTAACCGTACTGTACAGTGTACACTGAACTGCTGTCTCCCGTAGTGCTAGAATGTAAAATTCAGATGTTACTCCTATATATACTATACTGTAATTCATGTAAGCGCGTTTTTTTTGGTGTGTGCTGTCATTTTCTTTGGTATAAGCAGGGTAAATACAGTAATAAATTAATTTACAGTAATAAAAATACAGGACTTTAAAAAGAACAAAACAAAAAACACGAGAACACTCGGCGAAACACTCCACACGGGAAACTGTTATGATGCAGGAATGCTGGACTGCATCTGCCACAGACAGAGACTGCGTTACGGGGCTGCAGCCAATCAGTAGCAAGGAGAAATGAATAATGCTCTCGGATTGGCTACTTTCAAACCTCCCGCTTCTAAGTACAGCGGTATTTCACCATCCCAAGACTCGCTTTCTTTGCTGAATTTACGTAAATATTTGTTACAGGATCAGTCAACAATATTTTTCTTAATACTTTAACACTAAAATGCATGAAAAATGATATATTGAAAGTTAACAACTGTGGAAGATCATTGTGATCAGCTAAAATAAGAAAGTCACACAGATTTAATGTGACGTGTCTAAAAATGTGCTGCCAAATAAAAACATGTAAACATTGCATTACATCACATGCATACTGTAAGGTTAGCTAAAATAACTGTGAACGTGCAGTGAGACCTATGTATAAAAATTTCAGGCTTCTACTACATTTTTTTTAGTTATGCTACACACAGTAACAGTATGGTATACATTTTTCACATAAGCCTGTCTATTTCAAATGACAGGTGATGTGTTTTCCAGAAAACGTGATTATTTAGGTAGCATCAGTGCAATAAGTAGATTTGCCGTAAGGGGGAAATTAGACTTTTTGGCAAAGTACTGCTTTAACTCTTAACTTCTTGCACATGTGGTTGGGCTGATAATGCTATTCATGGTGATCTTTTTTCCTCAGGGACATTAACTCTCAGAGCAGTCCCCAAGCAGCCAAAAACCCATACTGAGGGAGACAGAGGGGATTGAAGAGAGGGACGAGAGGAGACGGGCAATTAGCGACTAATCCAAGACACAACCAGTCCTTAAGTAGCTGATCTTTTGCTTCTTGAGACAGACTGTTGCAAATATTACTACACTTATTTACCGTATCTCTTTTTTCCTGAGCCACCTGGATTTTGGGAACATTAAGCATGGAGAAGGGGCTTCCGGCAAGGACGCAGCATGTGGACACACGGATAAAATAGCAAACCTGTGTGCCTTGGATTCCCCACCTCAAAGAGCCCACACCACAGGAGGACACTGAGTAAACTGGGATTTAGTCAGTGCACAGTTCAGCTAATTAGACATTTCTTTAATAGTGAAGTACTTGATGTTATGCTTTTGTTCAGTGCTCACACAGGAATCATGCTTGTAGACCAAATTAAAAATCTGCTCAAAGCTGATGTAATACCACTGGAGCACTGCAATAACTTATTAATGAAGTCAAACTAACATGTGAGGGAGGTCAGTCTCACTGGAAAGATCATAAAGCACACAAGCCTGTAAATGCAAGCTACTTTGTTAAAGCAGCAATGACAATTACACATTCCATTGTGAAATAACAGCAAGTGAGAGCCAAGGGAGGCCAGCATTTGTTTATTTTCTGAGAATATTTTTAGAAGGTAGTAAAGCCAGTCTCTTATCTCAGTATCTTGCGTGCTTTCGGCTATAAATAAGTCCTTATATATTGAAGATTCACAAAGAAATGGTCTGGGCTGCTACTTGTAAAAAATTGAAGGTTATGACTGATGAGCCATTTGGAAGTCAGACATTTTAAGAGCACCCTGGAGAATGTGTCCAGAATCAGAAACATCATAGATATTTGTGTCTCATCACTATGCACTCATACCACATGCAATCGGTCACTTTATTTCTTTATTCTTGCAAAAAACATGCCAAGATATTTTCTTAACATTTGAACTTTCTCAGCACACAGCAGTGGATGCCCTCAAATTTAATGTATAAGGACTTATACATTAAGTCCTTTTTCAATCTTAAACCACAAAAGATATCTGCAGCTGACACAGGATTTATTTCTGAACTCCGTTTTTTTTCTAAGCCAGAAACCCAAAAACAACTGCATGGCCCAGCGTCTCTGAACACATACCAAGGTTTTCAAGGATCTGGGGAACATTTCGCTCAGATGGAGTTTTTCAGTTTTGCTTTAAGGGAGCTCTGAGCCATGCATAGTTTTGCATGAATGTGTGGATCATTTCCTGTCTAGATTAGGCCAGATTCTTTTCACTGCACAGGAGAAAATCTATGGGGGAAACACCACTGGAATATGAGGAGTTTTTGTTAGAAGAGTGGGACGTCTAATTCAGAAGGTTTTTGAGATTTTTGCTTTTTTGTGGGTAATTTTGTGGGTCAGCTCAGGAAACTTTGCAGTCATGAACTTGGGCAAGCTCTCTGGACTGAAGGGCCTGGTGTCTCACTCATCAGGGAAGCGCCGGTTCAAGGGCGATTTGACCCCGGATATGATTAGCCCACCGCTGGGTGACTTTCGCCATACCATGCACGTGGGCCGAGGGGGTGATGTGTTTGGAGACACATCGTTCCTCAGCAGCCACGGCGGGGCGGGGAATAGTGGAGATGGAGACTCCATAACTGCCTCTGAGAAAAGCGAAAGCTTTTTCTCTCGAACCCTGCGCCATGTCCGCAAAAACCCAGACAGGCCACAGGGAGGGTCAAAAGACCTTTCTCCCCCTCCCCCACCCATTTCCCCTATCATAAAGAATGCAATCTCCCTCCCTCGCCTGGATGTGGAATCACCCAATGGTTGGCCCATCAAAGTGCTGTTTCCCAGTACACCCAAACCACCAGAAGACCCTTCGTACTCTTATGGTAAGACCAATACAACACCACACTGGTGCTTTTGTCACTATAACACATATGACATTAACATTTTTACACTACCACTAAAAATACAGAACTTTCTGCTTAATCTCAAATAACATGGTTTCTATTATCTAGATCAATGGGAAAAAAGTATGAATGCATGAATGTCCAGACACATACATATATTATCTACACACATACACCCACACACACAAACAGTTGGTCAAAAATTACACAAGCAAGTCTGTGCTCAAGCACTCTCAAACAGATTCAGGCAAGTGTTTGATGATTTCAGCATGTATGCTCACACAATGCTAATTTGTGTCCATTAACTGTTAGTTCCACTGGAAAGCTAAATAACTCAACTAAGAACACTAACAGGAGTAGCAGTTCTATTATGTTTGGAAAAGGGCCGAGAGTGTGTACAACTAATGTCTTTCACACACACATGGACATACACAAACACATAAAAGACAGTGTGTAAGTCCTGTAGGCTTACTGAAAGCAGTCTTTGTAGTTGTGAAGTGAAAGTGACCATTCTGTCATAAGTGAACACACCACAGCACACAGTGTGAACAGTACAAAATTTTTCCTCTGCATTTAACCCATTCACTTTGTGAATGGGTTAAATGCAGAGAAAGAATTTCACATTGTTCACATGTGTGGTGTACTGTGCCGTGTTGTGGTGTGGTGTAGTGTGACTATAAGGGCACCTTCATCACTTTTCAGGTTAAACATTTGAGTTCCCTACATTTATTTGGGCATATGATACATAGTAGTAAACTGATAAAGTAAATGGTAAATGGTAAATTTCTGTTTTGGATAAAGCTGCTTTTGGCAGACAAGTTCTGTGTCTGTACTGTCACTGCTTTACAACTGTAAGGAGGGAAAAAAAGTTTAAAGCCATCCTGAACACCCTCTTGTTCTTCACTGCCATCTGTTGGTGAAAAGGAAATAAAACCGCAAGGGAAAGATTTTCTAGAGGTAATTGGATTGGTATTAAATATACTATTAAATATACATAAAAGGCAGCAAATTTGAATAATCTTGTCTCATGCGCTCAAGCTTTTCAAAGTTTCCAGTAACTTTTCATATCTTCTGAACCTGTCCAATCAGAAGACAAAATGGGAAAGCTTTATAAGAAAGATGGTTTAAAAAAGTTTTCATTCAGTTTAACATGTATAGAGATAGATGACTGTACAACTTTGCAAATATTAAAAAAAAAACCATTTGGATCACAAACGTAACTGCACGTTATGCTTTTTCAATAGCATGTAAACCTGCTCATTCTAGTTCTCGCTTAAAACAGTAAATAAATAAATACATTCAAAATACATTCATGGTGTTTTCTCCACTTCTTTGCAGGTGTGGAGTCTGGTTTTGTGACACTGCCCAGACTGTCCCGCACTGACCGTCCACTTCATAGTGCCTCATCCTCAGGCTGCTCTGGTCAAATCCACCTCACTGACATGGCCGTCCTGTCCTTCACCTGCTCTGAAACGGTCAGCCTGTCTGACTCCATTGCCTCCTTCACTGTGGACCTTGGTCCCTCCCTCATGTCCGAGGTTCTCGCCATGATCGACAGTTCTGGTGCCCACCGGGAAACCAACAAAGTCTCTGAAGTGGAGCATGAGCCTAAATCGTCATTTGGGTTGGACAATGGCAAAACTGGAATGGACCTGGATACCAGAACCTCGTTGGTGGATTCTCTTTTGAGAGAGGATTCTGAAGGCCGGAGCCACTTATATGGTATAGAATGGGCGGATGGGCATGTGATGAACAGCAAAACTCCAAAAAAGCCTATGGCAGGGCCCGGTGACCTGTTGCTGTCTTACACTGCGGAGGAGTATGGCATGGAGACTGAGAGATTTCAGAGGGCTGCAGATGTACTGGCGCGTCACTATTGCAGCGGAACACGCAAGAACACAGACATACGTTGCTCTCAGAAGAGAGGGCCTTACACTTACTCTGATGAAGAAGAGGAGATCAAAGTCTAGACTAAAGGCCAATTCGCCTGTGCCTATCAAATATCTGTTTTATTGATTTTATTGCATTGTATTAAAAAAGTGGACTGCCAGAATGGGCAATGAGATTCTAATGAATGTGTAAGAATGTCAGTTCAGATAGTACAAAAATGAATTTGCATGGAAAATCTGTCCATTATATCATGTCTGTGGGTGAAAAGGCACTCCAGATTTTTCCCTTGAGAAAGAAAAAAGCCTATGTTGTATTTTGGCTAATACAATAGTTGTAAATGGACTCCTGTCTCTACCTATAATGTGGTTGGTTAAACCTCTGCCCTTCACACAGTAGTCTGGGGTTCAATCTCTTGCGTGAATATTACACCCTTAAGCGATACACCCAATGCTATAATCTACCTACCTCTGGAACATGAATAAAATTGTCACTCTGGATAAGAGGGTCTGCCAGATGTGATAGACATTTTTTTTTCTAGAAGCAAATTCATTTTTGTGCTTTTCTCTGAATTTAAATGACTAAATTCATTGCGACACATATATAGTTGAAAATGTTTTGTAAATGAGAGGTGATAAAGATGGAATAATTGAAAAGTTTGGATGGTGAGAGATGGAATATATGTAGTGGATGTTGGAATCTATGCTAGATGTTTTTTTTAATCTGGATCTGTAATGTGTAGTGTGTGTGTATGTCATACAATGAGCATAGTGACCTCAGCATGAATGTTTTCCTTTGACTATAAACATTGGTTAAAGAACCAGACCCCTGAGGCCCATACCCAGGTAAGGCTTTCTACCAAGGAAATCCTATGTAAGAAACTTTTCTGTTTGCCAGTCGGTGAAAAGTTACAACTTTTAAAAATTTTCCAGTATAAAGGCTAAGCTACGTTAAGGTATCACAATTCAATTTTTCTACATCTAGCACAAGGTATTTAAGATAAATGTTTTTTCTAAAAATATAAAAATAATCTACTCCTGAATGGTAACTTAAAGTATACTTATACAGATTTAACACCTATACTATTGGTGTTTTGAGTGGTTTATTATTCATTTATTATTATCCTTCATTTAGACTACATGGCTCTGATTGATTTATAAGCCTAATTTTAAACAGATCTAAACGGCAGCAGTTTTATCTTTTTTATTAATAATTTTTTTTGCAGGTGACAGTCATATTTGGGCAAAAAAATGTAACAGTTCTGGATTTGTTTCAATTTCTCGCTAGTTTATTAAGCAATAAATATTTGCATCCACAAATAACATATGAATTTATAAAAACACTCATATCTTGAATTTATCTTTATACAGTATTTGTTTACCACACCAAAGCAGTAGATTATGACAGCCAAAATGGTATTTATGCCTTTCATTTTCTTGAATATGTATATTGTAAATATACAGATGTGCTACTGAGCATTGGATGATTTTTAATGTACTCTTATAAACAAAAGCAATTATGTTTTTAATGAAAAATAAAGACAACAGAAAACTAGAGCGAAAATACTATTTACATGTACACTTATAAATGTCTTACTACAGTTGAAAAATCAGCAATCACTGTGTGAAGCGCACAAGGATGAAATCAAATAAATGAGATTTCTTTGTACACTACACAGGTGACAACAAGGGATGGTGACATGCATCCACAGAGGTGAGCCCCATAAAGCTTTATAATGGTCCAATATATAAAATAGTTAAAGGCAAATTTAAAGACAAAAAGAAATTAGAAACAAAATAATTTCAGAGTCATAGATGCCAGTAGGTCTCTTCAAAAAGAGATCAACTTCATTTTAATATAGAGGAACCGATGTAAACGGGCCTCTTTGTGCTACTTATTTTATCCATCTGCAAACCATCTTTGCCATCTGATTCTTAAAAAAGGCTTCCCATGTAATTTCCAGTTCTAAAAAAGATTTCTACCAGTAGCCCTCAAAACATTTTTCTTGAAATGAGGGAATGTATAAATTTAAAGACATCATAATAATGTATAATAAAGTGAAATAACACGGAAAAAAAGCAGTACATCACGGCAAGGAAAGGCAGGGAACCAGCTGAAATCCATAAGTAGTTAGTTAGTAATTCTACATCCTGTGTAAATTAATATCAACGCCTGTGTCATCCAGTAAGCAAAATTAACACCATTGTCCAGAAGTGGAAGGAACATCACTACACCATCTAACCAGCGTGTGAGAAGGATTGTCAGAAGTGTAGCCCTATAGGGGAAAAAGTATGTGCCCCCTTTCTGATTTCTTATTTTTTGCATGTTTGTCACACTTAAATGTTTCAGATTATCAAACTAATTTAAATATTAGACAAAGATAACCCAAGTAAACACAAAATGCAGTTTTTAAGTGATTTTATTTATTAAGGAAAAAACTATCCAAACCTATATGGCCATATTTGAAAAAGTAATTGCCCCCTCCCTTGCAAAATCACGAAGTAACTGGTTAATCACACTGTTTGGAAAACTGAGTGCAATTTCACTAGCCACACCCAGGCCTGATTACTGAACAATGAGATCACTTAAAAAGTAGGTTAAAAGATCCCAGAAGAAATTCAGGAACAAATGAGAAACCAAGTAATTGACATCGATCTGTCTGGAAAATACAAATTTATTTCTAAAGCTTTAGGACTCCAGCGAACCACAGAGAGAGCCAGTATTCACAAATGGAGAAAACATGGAGCAGTGGTGAACCTTCCTAGAAGTGGTCAGTCTACAAAGACCACAGATACGACTCATCCAAGAGGTCAGAAAAGAACCCAGAACAACATCTAAAGAACTGCAGGCCTCACTTGCTTCAGTTAAGGTCAGTGTTCATGACTCAACCATAAGAAAGAGACTGGGCAAAAATGGCATGCATGGCAAGTTCCAAGGTGA